>DWNE01000089.1:0-39740 GCA_018249875.1 Cecropterus toxeus
TCTGTTAACCTAAATAAATACTTAACAGATAGTTCCGGTTAACCGATATATGAATAGGTTAATAACAGATATATTGATACTGTTAACCCTAACCGTCCGTTCCCTGCAGTTACAACGATCAGAGAATTGAACACCGTTGCTAAATCGACCGCGCAACTGAATGATGTAAAAGTCATTTTTGTTTTTTTCCATATATTTATTATTATGTGGTAAGGGAGGCATACATACCCTATTTCAACTTAGTCTTCACGAGTAGCAACTGTGGCCGGTATCAGGTAAGACTCACTTATTTTGGATTTGATTTAAGATCCACGGGTTGCAGAACTTGCAGGGACCACTTACGATGCAGTCTGCATGCTCATTTGCAACTTCTATATTATTAAAACAAAACATATATATGTTACTATTCAGAATAGAAAGAACACGAACAAATTAAAGACCTTAAAAATCTAACAGTACATGAGTTGTAAATGGTGCAACCAACTGGAATATGTCCTTCGTAATTGTATAAATTTCAGTAAATGCTTTTATTTATAACTACAATCACATTAGAAATGAAATAGCTAAAAAGGACCGGCCAAGTGTGAAGCGGACTGACGCTCGTAGGTTTCCGTACAAATATCTATAGAAACGAAAAAAAATAATTTGTGGTATGGAAGCCCCCTTAAATATTTATTTTATTCTGTTTATAGCATTTATTATTACAGCGTCAATAGAAATACATCATCTCAGACAATTTTAACTGTCTAACTATCATGGTTCATGAGATACAGATTAGTGACGGACAGACGGACAGACGACCAGACAGACAGACGGACATTCTTATTAATATGGCTCCGTTTTTGCCATTTGGATACAGAACTCTAAAAACAGTAGAATAAAGAAACTTGAGTAACGTTTCTAAGGTGAATATATTAAGGTTTCATATATTATGTATGCTAGGAGCACGTGTAAAGCCCCCTTGCTTCAATATTGGATTTGATTTAGTACAATCTGCTACTGTGTATCTTGTATAAGCGTCAAACGCCGACGTTCTGCCCCTATTGTATGGAAATAATCTGTTATGTACGGCAGAAATGAGATTTCTGATATGTATACAGAGGTCTGATGTAGTGAAGCAGTTGTAACAAATAAAGAAATATGTTATAACCTTTCAATAGGGAATTGATAAATCTATATACCGAATAAATATGGCTTGAGAATATTTCGTTTCTGCGTTTTCTATATAATAATAAATTATATAGTTGTCCTATGAGTGCTGAATTTGGTGGAACTTTTTGTGGTTTAATTTCGGTGGTAATACCACGTCTATTATATACTATATATTTTTTTTATAAATATGAAGAAGCAAACGAGCAAGCCCACCTGATGGTAAGCGGCCGCCCATGGACATTTGTAAGCAACTTCATATAGGACAGGGGTTCTATATGAAGTTTATCCCAGATGCGTTGCTACTCCCGAGAACTGAGATGGTCGCGTCATATAAAAGTGAGCTGGCAACTACACCCTTCCACCGAAACGCAAGTATTGTTTCACGCTAGAAATAGGTGTGGCGGTGGTACTTCCCCGGTCGAACTACATTGGTTCTATTACCTGTAAAATGTATTGTTATTTATAACTCAGACTATAGATATAATTTATATGCTTAAATACATGAAACCTGATAGCATTTTTATTATTATTACAGTGATATCTCGACTTACGCTACCCCGACTTACGCGAACCCGGAGTTACGCGATTTTCAATTTTCAAATTTTGGAAAAAATAAACTCGACCGAAAAGCTTATTTCCTCTACAAATAATAATATTAGCATCCTGAGAGGGAATTTTGCGGCAGCGAAACAAATTTTGAGTCGTCAAACTACTTTGTTACATTTTATGATGGCTTATACAATTTCAAAATCATCAAAATAATTTCGGCTGGTGACTTTTTATTTGTATACTTTAGGATTTTAATAAACATTTATTGTCTAATTTGCTATTGTATTCACTTTCCAGCCCTAATTAAAAATAATTTATATATACGAAATTATACCCCGACTTACGCGAATGCGACTTACGCGGTTAACACTTAGTCCCTATCGCGTAAGTTTGCGGTATTACTGTATTTACTTTTTGACATAGACACCAAGAACCAAAAACAGACAAAGAAACATCCTGACGAAAATTATAGTCCAGTTAAATACGCTTGAAGATCCTGCATCATCCGAGTCGATCTACTAAAATAGGTACCCTCATAATATAATCGTATTATCGAAAACTATTTGAAGTTTTCGCTTTAAATAAAGTATAAGTAGATAGTGAACTATGTCGAAATGTTCACACTATGCTTTGGGAAATTATCTCTTACTACACGGTAAGCTGCTTTAAACATTTCGTTATATGCTTACGAAGTACTGATTTGACAACCCGTCCCGAATAAGCTTCTTACAAAATAGAGCTAATAAAGCTAACTACTAAAGCTAATAACCTAATGCAAATCATTGAAGATTAAAATTACACGAAATTTCCATTCAATAAGATTAAATAGTAAAAGCGCATATGTTTTATGGAATTGAATTAGCAAAGGAGCATAATTATAGTAACCTTACCTAACAGCCTGTGGTCTATCCCACATAAACATTTGTAATCAATTATAAATAAGGAGATAGCCTACTTAAAATTGGCAATAAATTCTATCCCAGATAGTTAAATGGAATAGCTGACCGTTTAACGTTGTTGTATCTTTTAACTTATTACTCGACTGCCTCAAAAATAATACAGACGAATTGAGAACCTCGTCCTTCCGTGTCGCGGTGGTGCTTCCAGAGTCAATCCACTGAATGTTGTTTACTTTGTTTACTTGTGCTTCACCTAAAGTTAATTCTGATTTTGTCTGCCTGTTAAGCCAAGTTTCATTTCAAAATAACCTGCAACAATATAACAAATAATTATTTTAAACACTTGTCGAGAGACCTGTCCAACCGACAGTAACTCAAGTGTACGTAACAACTCTATTATCCTTTTGTTTCCGTAATGCGCGCGTTTAATAGCGCCATTATCCTGTATTACATAAAAAAAATCCTTTTTTTAACTGAAATTTCGTAAGTCTTTCGTAGCTTAATAGTTTGTAAATCTTTCATAGATGTTCGTAGATTATTCGCAGATGTTCGTAGGTCATTCGAAGATGTTCGTAGATCATTCTCAGATGTTCTTAAATCATTCATAGATATTCGTAGATCATTCGCAGATGTTCGTAGATCATTCGTAGATATTCGTAAATCATTCTCAGATATTCGTAAATCATTCATAGATATTCGTAGATCATTCGTAGATGTTCGTAGATCATTCGTAGATGCTGTAGCAATCGAGTCATAAATGTCCATACCGTTCAAGGACTCCTGTGTCTTTAGTACGTTTTATCATAGCTTTTTGAGAAAAGGTCCTAAGGGCACTGTAATCGACCCGAAATATTATTGAATTTCTGCCTGAGATTATTTACAAGGATGTTTCTGCCCTTGAGGACTAAGTGACATGCCACTCTAAAGTTCCTTCAACACACAAAGACCAGTAACATTTTTCATTGCTGTTTATTTTTATTTATTTAATTTTTGGAAACGTTTTAAACTAAGGGTGACAAAGGTGAACTTAATGCCTATTGACATTCTGTGCCTATCAACCCTGGACCATGGCCATGATTTTTGGTAGGCATAATTTTAAGACACAAATATGTGTTGTCTGTGTATATATACTGTTACCCGGATCTCCTACGAAGTTTCTAGTAAAGTACCTACAGATTATGTATATTACCTACATTTAAGTACTTAATTATCAATTCTAATATGTCACTTCATTAGATCAACCTTATTTAGATAATCTCATAATTCTTACTAGTTTATGGGATTGTGGGAAACAGATCACTTGAGTCTAAATTCAAATTGGGGTTCTGGTAACAACTCTATTATTCACGTTAAGTATCGTTGTTTATGTAACTCCCGCGTAAATCAGGCGTAAGTTTCACAGTATACTTTGTACATATTTGGTTGATTTTTGAACAAGATTCATGTTAGGTGGGAAAACATATAGACATCCAAATAGATTTGTCATCGCAATGCCGAGTTAGAGTACTTTTGAGTTTTATTCAATTGATATAAATATTAATTTATACCAGATAAAATCACCAAAACGCGCACACACAGCCACACACACGCACTCGAACACACATAAACCCATACACATACACAAACACTCAAACATGTAGTTTTAATCTTGCATTAAAATATAATTATGTACAATACAAGTTAAGTCAAGTTTCTCATTTTAAGTGACATTTTGTATTGTAAAAATTAAAGAATCTTAAAACCAAAACCGAATCAGTTTTACCTAAAGTTGGCCACAGATTTGTTGCTACTCCTAAGGAACGCCTTAATCGGCTTATATCAGTATGTTTCCCTTATTATACTCTTCAGACCAAAACGCAGTAGTGCTTAATACTACTGTTAGGCAGAAAAGGTGTAGCTATGATGCTTCCAGAGCCAAATCACAAGTAAGTCTACCACCTTAAAATCTAGTCTAATCAAGACGCCTAATTAAAATTATATTTCTATTTCTGTAATACAGGCGCTAACGTTTTCTTAGAAATTTCTTCGTTAATTGAATACTGAAGTCTAGTTGTTATTAAGATGTCGCGTAAATATTAAAGCCTGGTATTAAATAAGTGAACAATGACAAGATTAATGTTTCATTACATAATCCTGAACGACAACTTACTAATTCAGTTCAGAGTTACCGGGAGACGGATGGCCTAACCCCATTGCGACTCAAGCTTTCGTAACAACTCTATTATTTACATTAAGCATCCTTTTGTTCCGTTAGTGTCATACTAGTAACGTTTATAAACATTGAAACAAAAACACCTGACTGCTTAAAACGAAATTCTTGTTCACGATATATATCTAATTTAACGCTTATATATTTTTTGACAAAATAGTCAAGTAAAAGTATTGCAATATATAAATTTTTAGATTGGTCTATTTACTAGCTTTCATGTGATGCCCATATTGTCATAATAGTAAAAAATATTCATCCCGCCCTTTTACAGAAGCCATTTAAAAAAATATATAGCTTATGTCACTATCAAACTGAGGCGATTCTAATGATATATCACGTCCAGTCGTTTGGACTGTACATACATACAAACATACATACATGCATGCATGTATACATACATGCATGCATGTATACATACATGCATATATACATACATACACACATATATACATACATGAGCTCGAACGCGCCACAGTAAATTCTCTGTTGCATTTTATTTCAACACCATCTTGATTGAATTTATCTTAGTCCAACAGATTCTGTGAATGTTAATGGATTTGTTTTACTCGCGAATTCAGACCTCATAGAGCAGTGATCACACAGAAAGTTCAGGGTACATACTTCTTTATTTCCTTGTTTCTGTTTATATTAATAGCATGTACCGAACTGTATGAATGTTAGAAATATTATAACGGCAAAAGTTTGTGAGGATGTATATTTGTTACACTTTCATGCAAAATACTAGTTGGATTTCACTAAAATGTAGGATAGAGATAGTTTATGACTTAGCTTAACACATGCGAAACTCATTAATGTGGTAAATGTGACCAGAACGGGCGGAGTCGCGGGGAAAAAAATCCTAAACGCTTTAAACGCTTTCTACACTCATAACCCTAAAGTAGGATTTTTCCTGTGTCGTGGGTGCCATGGACACACAAAGACGAATACACAAACACCCAGACCCAGAACAAAAATCTAAACTTATCATTCAATATTTTTATCTGGCCAGAAATCGAATCGGGATAGCGTAGTGTTAGTAACAATGTCGCATTTTTACCATTTCGGTATCGAACCCTAATATTTGATACAACTAAATTACCCATATAACAAATACACACGCAAACAAATCTTCAGCATAATATGTAATTAATGACCAGAATATTCAATTAATCGATGTTAATTTATGTAATCCTGCCCCGTTTCTCGTAAATTCGTGTATGTAGAGGCATTATAATTCGTGCGCAATGCAGCCTTCGTGAATTCATCTGGCGGAGCTATTGCATGATATTGAAATTCATTCTCAATTTATTAGTTATTTTTGTTTGATCCAATTTCAAGAAACTATTTTCTACTCAGTAAATATTGTTATTATTATTATTTACATTATTTTAATCTTAGTCATCTTTACATAAATAAAAGAAGTATTCGTCAACAATTGTTTTAGAATACACTGTCTTATTGTAAAACTAGTTTTCGTTTTTTATTTGTTTTTGTGATGGTCAACGAACGTTTACCCCGAAAGGCGAAACCAATCGGGATTTAAATAGTGTTGTGTAAGGTAATTTTTGCAGATTTTTTACCGAATTGGACCCTATAAGGCTGATGTTATTTTTTTGTAATGTTATTTTTTTTTCAATGTGATGAATGAGTAAATATTAATAAAAATAATAACGCCCTTTCGCTGACCTTTGTAAAAAAAATGGTCATCACACACGGGAGTTCCGTTTCCCTTTAGTCCTACCTAGATAGTTTAGCGCTAGTACGCAAAGGGCTGTCATTATCCATAAAATGAAATAATACTTTTGAATTTCAACTATTCCTGCAAAGAATCACTAGACATATGCACGATTTTTGAATTTTCACGCATAATTTTCAATAACACAAATACTTTAAAATAAATGCCCTAGACTCAACTACGAAGTAAACTCTAATAAAAATACTTTTTTAATTATTCCAATATTTTAATGAATACTTACATATTGGACAAGTATCGCACAAAACTATAAAAAAACCTTTCTGTAACATTTACATCCTTCAAAATGTATAAAGTCTTGAAACATTATTATACAAATTAGTCATACAACGTGTAACCTACCTTTACCTACCTATTAAAGGAGACACAAGTACCATGACAAATATAAATAAATCGTTTTGTATTTGTTGTAGATTAGATGGCGTCATAAATTACAAATCGTTGAACATTACTTGTAATATTACATACAAGGCGTATTGCAGATATACATACATACATCCGTACTTATGAATTGTAATAAATTTGGTAAAAGCTTTCACTAATATCATTAAATAGCAGGGTTCTAAGTAATATTGCTATTGAGTTTTAAGTCAAATTTGATTAACCTGCCACAGTACCTTGATCAAAACAACGAACAGTGATACTAAATACCAAAAAAAAAACTCTAAAGTTATGGAACCATGTTGTTGTCATCGAAATCAAACATCTAACAATTTTATGATCCCACTAGAATCATAAAATTGTGTCATTTGTTTAACGCAAGATGTTGTAGAAGGAAGAATATCGTCACTAGCATTAAAAATAACACGATAATTCTAGCGTCCTAATGATTCACATGCACTTACGACTATAAGAAGATAATAAATTCTCTGCATAATATAATTTATTTGCAATCTGTTTCTGATGATTACAGGTATTAAAGGTACATTGACGATTAATAGGAATTTTACAAGAATTGTTAGTGCTTTTGCATGAAATTCGCCTGCCCACACTAGAACTTGATGTTCAAATACAAGGCCTCTGATTTTTCGTAATCATTTAATAACCAGTCAATGGTATCTTCGAAAGGTAGTGGTTAAGTGGTTAGTGGTGGGTGGTCTGCTCGTAGTGGTTAATAGCTATTTTCAGCTTGGGTCACGTTTTAAGCCGTTTGTTTTTTGTATTACATTGAAGACATGGTCATCTGAAAGCAATTTCAAATAGAACACGGGTTCTGTCTAAAGTATATACCTACCAGGAGGTAGAACCAATGTAGTTCAACCTGGGAAGTATTTATAAATGTGAAGTGGCTAACGAGCAAGCAGCTCACCTGATGGTAAGTGGTTACTACTGCCCATTAACATTTGTAAGCAACTTCATATAGAACATGGGTTCTATATGAAGTCGATCACAGAAGCGTTGCTACTTCCGAGGACTGAGGTGGTCGCCTCATATAAAAGTTAGCCGGCAACCACACCCTTCCATCGAAACGCAAGAACTGCTTCACGCTAGAAATACGTGAGGCGGTGGTACTTTCCCGGTCGAACTACATTGGTTCTACCACCTGGCAAACCAGTATCACTACACTTATTTCTAGCGTGAAACAGTTCTTGCGTTTCGGAGCGTGTAGTTGCCGGCTCACTTATATATGAGGCGACCATCTTAGTCCTCGGGAGCAGCAAGAAATCCTTCCAAGGTTCTTAATTTAATTAATTAAATAGTACAAATTTAATATAAACAATAAACGAATTAATAATAACAACTATTTATTTAAACCGTATTTTTTTTGTATTTAGGTAACATTTTTTTATAATATAGCTTATTTGTAACATAATGCTTATTTTTGTTTAATTTATTATCCCTAAATTGGCTAATCTTTAATTTTTTTTAACTAGGACATGCAGCAGAAACTATTTCCACTAATATATTTTATCGTAAAGATGAAGTGGTTTATCCATATAAGTGAGCGTGCTAACAAGTAATGGGTAGATCTATTGCATTAGTTTAAGCGTAAAAAGATTGCGAATACTTTACCACGCTCCTATACAAGGATCGTCCATTTTGGCGAAAACTACATTTTTCTCATTTGAGGTTAATGAAAATCGTCAGTTCGCCCATATCGGGCGTGAGAGGCGTTCACCTAATTACACCGTGCAAGACTAAAACTCGTTTAGCTATACTCTCTACAAGGAATCTTTACACTACGATGTGTTAAAACATAAGGCGATTATTATTGTACCTTAAACCTATAAGTAGAAGAAACGCAAGTTACCTATCTAATTTAAAAAAAACTGGAGCTCTAAAATAGCTTTCTACATTAAAAAACTTGCATTTAATAACTATCTATATCTAATAAATCGCGGCATCAAAAACCTTTCCTTTTTCATTTTTTAACAAATCAACGCTCGCAGTTCAAAAGATCTTTGTTATAATATCAACAAACACATTAATACACAAATCCTCAGACTGCAACTAATATCTAAATTCCTCATTTAGATTTTCACTTTTGATTGGAAAATGAACTCATATGCATGAAACTTTCCACAGTCTTTATTTCTCATTTTTCCGAGCCTATAGTACTAGCAAACGGAAAAAAGATAACTTATTATACCTAAGAGAAACCTACGATGTAGGTATATGTACCAATAACTGGATACTTTACTACATTCTCACCAACATCAGACCTGTCTACTTCCAGTAGCCACAGTGAAAACGGCATTGACTTACGTCATGTGAAGTTATTTCTGCGCCATTAACTTGTGGTTTGATGATTTGAATGTTAACCTGACTTAACGGTCAGGATTTATAGCCGATATTAAGTTACTAAAGAATTTTCTATATGCTAGTTACATATACACACCTACTCACAAATACAGATACCACATACCTATGTGCGAGCATATCTATACTGGCCCTATACTCGTGTGAATAGTGTTTGTAATGTTCTGGTCTTATTTTAATTTTGGGTGATAATACCATACTATTTTATTTTAAAAATCTATTCTATTCATCTTATTATAAAGACCTATGCTACTTTAGGGCAATAGTAGGTAGTGTAGTAGTACACTGGAAATGGAAAGCTTCTAAAATCGGAACATGAACCATTTAACATAAACTTTGAGCACCTTTGATATTTGAGTGAAAAACTAATAATATCATAGTCGCCTACGAATTATAGCAATAAGAGGCGATGAAATTGCTTAGAAAATTGCTTAGAGCTTAGAAAAAATGAGAGATATATGAGAGTAATGGACTGAAATAAAGAAGCAAAAGACCAAGCTTAAAACAAAATACTTAGATTTATTTAACTACTGACATAAAAATTCCTACAAATACTATATTTAGGGAAAAACGCACATACAATACTATTTACACTTATAGAAGTTATAAACTTTTTTTAAGGTATAGATCATTATCTATTAAATAAATAAAATCAATTTACTTATATACCTCTCTTTTCTCTATTTTGTGATGTACCATTGAAAAATCTCCCATCTGGCAACAACGAACCATCTGATCAGATAAGCTCCGCGATATTCCGATATTGTATGGCTGGTCACGAACGTCAAATATTGTTTATTAAATTACCAGCACGAAGGTTAGAGGTCGACACTCTTCTTAAAATATGGATGTTTTATAATGGCGCATGGTAAGATTGTCCTCGCAACTTTATTGTATAGCTCTCGTAATAAATAACACAGTAATTGGTAATTTAAAGGTGGTAGAACTCTTTGTTGTTCTACGCGGGAAGCACCAGCGCCACACCTATTTTTGAATTTGCTGCAATGCTGTATTCTGGTGTAAAGGGTGTAGTAGGGAATGCAATCCTACTTAGTCTTACTTTTTCCTCAGCATGCGCTAGATTAAGTGATCGTTCAGAGATGACCTTTGTTAACTAAATGCAGTAAATCTCTTTTATAATAATAAAATACAGTATTTATTTATTTTTTTACAAAAAATATATCCGGTTATCAAACCAGATGATATATTTTTTGCATACCAATGAGGTGAAATAATGATTTGAAATAAAACAATCAAACACGTTTACCTCAAAAGTATCATTTTGCAAACACTGCATTTCCATTACAACGGCAGTATACTAAAGGAATTGGAAAGACATTGACCTGCTACAAAAAATAGTGTTGTGACATTGCCTCCTACTTTCTCCAAACACATTATGCCTATCTGTCAAGATTCTTGTTTAACATTTATGAATTCTATTATACTTAGTCTGTCATGCGGTACCTATTGTAGAATATATGTTCTATGCCAAGGACCTTCGAAAGTGTACTTGAGTACAACTGTTTGACAACTTCCTCAAGTTTCTTGGCAATTGGATAAATTTTACAGGAATTCATAGAAGACCAACAGTCATACATTTTTTTTTTGTATTAATAGGTAATTTATAAGTTTATACACATCTACGTAGCCGTAGCATGTTGTTTTAATTATACGAGTACATGGCAAATAGAAAATTTTAATATAAAAAATAACTTTATTGCGTAGTAAAGCGTAAGGCGTAAAGCGCGAGGATACTTATAAGTATACACCGGATTATGCATGCAAATATGCAGGAAAAATGCTTGAAATATGCACGAAAACTGACAGAATATGCAATATTAGATTATAAGTTTTAGGAACAGAAAGAATAAATCTTAGTTGTATTTTTGTTTAAATTACATCAGCATACGAGTACATCCGGCGTTTGCATATAATCCGGTCTCTACTTATAAGCTCAATGGAAAAAATCTCAGCGGTGTGTGAAATCCAACAATTTTCTTTGTAAAGGTCTATCAAATAAGCTATAAATAGCCAAAGGAAATATTAACTTCTAGAGCGGCACTAAACATTTATTATAGTATTTAAATATTTCAGGAAAGTAAACAGTTCTTTGCGTTATATTAAAAGCTGTACCGATTTTTTTATGTTGTTAATGACACGATCTGGGACTCTATCAGCCGCCCACCCGATACTTCGCCTACAGTCATCAATATGTAATCAGTGTAGCAATGTCTGTGACTATGCAAAACCGTAACACTGCTTATAGTGTAAGGAATATAATAAAAACATTACCCTCCATCTGAAGCTAGTCGTAGACGCTAATTATTTTGTGAGTAATCTGGTCTTTTCTTTTGAAGATAATTTATTGAATTTAAAATTAATCTTAATGTTATCTAAATTATTATAGATAAGAGTAGACAAAAAGATTCATGTAATCAATGATTACATATATTTGCTGAATTTATTGTTGTTTTACTCTATTTTAGTTACAAACAATCATGCATATCTCCTAAATAGTCAGTGAACATAAACGCTTTCTACACTCATAGCCTCACAGTAGGATTTTCTCCTGTGTCGTGGGTGCCATGGACACACCAAGGTGAATACACAAACACCCAGACCCAGAGCAGAAATCTAAACTCATCATTTACATTTCTGTGTGGCCGGGGATCGAACCCGCCCAACAGGACCCGCTGCATGTTAGGTCGTTATGGTGACCGCCGCCACGCGGGTCGTCAAAGTTAAAGTCATTGCTGCTTTTGTTACCCCTGGATTAAGTTAAAATCTCATTTACGTGTCTTTCCTGCAGCAGCACTTAACATTGTTGTTATAAGGCGATAGGTGTCGCGTGGATGCGTCTGGAATCGAAGCACGAAGCTCCGACTTCAGGCGAGCCTTGAGATTCTTAACATGGTAGGTATAACTCATTTTTTTTAAGTGAACAATAAAATAATTAGTTAATATTTTGTTATTTTTAAATAGGTGAAATCTACTTGAAGGCATTGATTAATTCATAGACGAAGTAATAAAAAAACATCTAATAAAATAATTTTGTAATTGGATGAAACATTCGGAATTAAACTCATATCTAAAAAAGATCATAAACGTGATTGACTCTATGATGACGTGATAAACTCTATAGGAAAATATAAATTCATCGATATTTTACGCTTAGTCAATTAGTAAACTGTATGGGAACTTATAAAAACTGTAACAAACCCTAGCTATAAAGTTAATCTATATTTTATTAGGTGGATCCAAATGAAGAGGCTTTTAACGAATGTTAATTTGTGTAAAAAACTGTAACAGTTTCCATACTCCGTTTCGCTATGAAGTAATCAGTGGGAATGCACTAATGGTCGGTTACAGCGAACGGCGTGTAATATGCAATTTGCAAGCGACCATTGAGTGGTCACGCGATGCGGCCGTACGCCGCCCTCACTAGGCTAACTCACAAATTTTAGTTTATATTTCTCTAACGTATATTTTTGAAGCTCGCAGTGAGCATGATGACTATAAATATTTTTTTTTGTTTTATTCATCTGCGTCACAAGGAGGGTAATGTTTTTCTAACATGTACCTATGTATTTCTTTTTAACACAAAAAAGAAACAAAATTTTAACGTCAGTTTTTCTATTACGATGCCTACAAAAGAAAGACTCTTTGATGACTCATTTATAGGAGTTTAGCCTGTTTTGAAACAAACTAAAAACACTATATTAAGAAGATAAAATGATCTTAAATGATAAAAAAATGATTGAAAGTAAGTACATTATAGTAGGTAGTAGACAGTTCAATGTGTATTGCCGTGACTAAACAATTGATCCGCGAAAATAAATTGAAATTGTAATGATTTGTGCTAAGGTTCTTGAATATTAATAAAATAAAACAGAATTTTATCACAAGATAAGTATTATAAATAAGTATTATGAAACCTTTCAATTAAATTCAATAGTTTTGGTTTAATACGATTTGAAACAGACAGATTCATAAACTCAGTCCAAACTATCTAATCTTCAAACTATTTTATTTCAAATATTGAAATGTAAAGACAAACAAAACTTGTTATATGTAAGTATAAAAGATAAATTATACTAGATAGGAACTTAAGTAGATTACGAATAGCCACGTCAATTCAACAAATTGACATACAGGAAACTAGTAAAACGATCCGTACAAATGTATCGCAATATAATTCCTTATATCTACATAAGAAGATTACCGACTTTGCTGACATTAACTACACCTGTTACTAGTTCAGTGTAGCAGAAAATAAACTAAAGTTACACTTTTTACTCAACTGAATCAGACGGAGGGTGATGTTTTTCGAGCGTAACTATGTATGTCTATTCTTTGGCACGCACCCAAAAGGTCTGACGGAGTTTGATGACATATCATCACCGTTTCAATTTGGAGAGTAACATAGACTATATCATTTTTAAAAACAGCACCTGTAAATGGTCAAAGAAGGGGGAAAGAGCGATCGCGTTTTATATTATCACGACAATATGGGTATCAAATACAAGCTTTTGTAGTATTAAGACCATTTTAAAAATATATATTACAATACTAACACGCTACTCCTTTATTTACTACTACGTTAGTCTTTAATATAGACATTACTATAAACACAAAAAAGTAAAGATTACAAACAATGAACGAAAACTGAAGGTAATCAATCGTTTTAAGCAGTCTAGTTTTTGTTTTAATATTTGTAACAATGTTACTTATATAACGGATAAAAACCTAAGTAGCTGTACTATTTTAGAGAGAAAATAAAGATCTATTAACCGATTTTCTTTGTAACGCCGCAGTAAGGCAATTATTTACAGGAACGTAACAGTTCTGTTATTTTATGGTGGACCTTTTGCGGACCGTACTATTTTTAACGTGGGTACTTTTGCCTACGACTACATAGACCCCGTACCTAAATATAAACATGTCTTGTAATATTACAATCTTTTGTTAAGTCTCTATGTAGTAAATACACACGGACTGACTAAGAATGTTGGCTACATTCATTGCTTAAGCTTGTATTCTATGATTGTATATATCTATATTTTTATGTAAATTCTCTGGTGCTATGTTATATCACTTGTTTTAGTTAAATCTTAAGGTTAACTTCGTATTTTTCTATTTTTTCTTGGCTATTAAAGAAAGATCTAGAACATTATGATTTCCACTTCTGTAATCACAATATCTTTGTATTTCGTGTTTATGGCATCATTGTTGCTGTATTGGTTTTAATATTTTAGGGATATGGTAAGAAGGTATCCTCATCCGTAAATGTATCTATGGGTACTTTCAAGTGGGGTTTATTATAAGGGTTTTCCTGTACTTACCTGAATCAAGAAGGCATACGATCACGATCATCACTATAAAAAAAGCTTTTAAAAACAGCTTCTTGTTTAATACTTTTTAAAGCGCTCAACGTAAATAGGATTTTGTTTTCAATAATACCAAATAATTGATGATAGACATAACAATACCAAATAGTATGATAAATGAAGTAGGGCGGTTATAATTAGACGTTCCAACTTAGTCCTTCTGAGGAGCGACGCATCTGTAAACTCTCATCTTAATCTACTTATGTGGAGTATATAACCAACAGTGGCCTCTTTCCATCACGTAGACTGCTTGCTCCTTTGCTACTTCTAAATAAAGAAAATCACCAGACAACAAACAACGCAGAGAGGTGAAAAGCTAGAACGCAGTTTCATAACTGGATGTAATTAAATTTTAAGTCTTACTCGTCCCATTGTCACAAACAATAGGATAACAATGTGAAAGCGGAAACGCAGTTCTCATAATGTTATGACTGCATTATTAAATATTTCTTTAGATATACAATTTTTTTCTCGGCATTTTAGTCAATGAACAAACTATTAAGGAAACTAATGCGACGATCGTGCATGCATTACGAAATCATTGTTCAATTAAACAATGACACAATTTATTTTAGTATATTTTTTCGTAAAACATCTACGAGTATTTTAAAGGAACTAAGTCTTGTAGTTTTATTTTACTGTCTTATTGTTGTGTATACGACACCTACTTCTAGATAGAATATGCACTATCAAGAAGTAGGTATTGCACATACAATAACAAGGCACCTATCTGCCAATATATTTATTCGTACCTATCAAAATATCTATTATCTCAATATAATTTTGAACAACCTATTTATCTTTCTCATCTGCTCTCCAAATTGAATTCCATCATAATATTTCTTAAGATGCGATTATAATCACTGTACCGTCAGCCTCCCTGTGCAGATGTACCGAGTATGGCGAAACGCCAAATAATTTTTTTTGCTCACCCACTTTGACCTATTCAGCTATCAAAGTATATAGACAACTTAAAAGCATACGGCTTTCGTTTGCGAAATCACGCCATTATTTTAATAACCTTTGATGCCTCTTCAAATGCTCATATTGTTGAGATAATCTTTTGTCTGAACTCGTTCCGTTATATTTGTTAATCACTACCTTCGAGAGTAATTTATGGCAATAAAATCGCATAGCTATATTTTAAATTATCCTACACAATCTGATTAATCTCTATCGTAACTGTTAAATTGGCGTGTAAAGTAAAAAGTGACCCGTTTGTAATGAATATATTTTTTAATAATTACAATTATTATATAATATATATATTACAGGTGGTAACCAATGTAGTCCGCCCGGGGAGGTCCCACCGCCACACCTATTTCTAGCGGGAAGCAGTTTTTGCGTTTCGGTGAAAGAGTGTGGTTGCCGACTCACTTCTATATGAAGTTGCTTACAGATGTCCATGGGCAGCATTTTTATAAAAAAAATATAACATTAGTAAACGAGCATGCAATCCTCCTCATAGTAAGTGGCCACTGCGGACATTTGAAATCAACATGAGGTCGGCCATAGATGCGTTGTTACCCCTCGGGACTAAATAGCGCCCCGTATATATCTTATTACACCCTTTAAAACAGAAATCAGCAGCGCTTAACGCTTTTTATAAGGTAAATTAGAGACATCACACTTAGACGGCGCCTCCAAAATAGAACCACCATTCATTCTACTATTACTTAATTTACTTATATTAAATTAGCTAAAGTACCCGTGCTTCACTACGTGACAAATAAATTAGGTTTAACTCGTTAAACGCTGGAGGTACATGAAAAGTGATAAGGTCCTTCCGAATAGAAAATACAATGTTAACCTTGTATATTCCATGAAAAGTTTGCAATTTTTTAGCGTTCTCTTGTGGTTTTAAAATAAAAATATAGGAGACTGAAACTAAAAGCTGTAGTGACGTCACTAAGATAGTCGTCATCCTTAAAAATCTTAATCAAAAATAGCCTATGTACTGACCAATTTAATACGCTACATCCATGCAAAATTTTACTAGTGGTTCTTGCGTGATTGAGTAACGCACTAACATACACCGTCTCATTTTATTTTAGTATTTCTCATTTGTATAGAGTACAGATATATATAGATAAACGATATAACGTATTTGTTCCTTATATAAAATCGTTAGCAGTAGATAAGTATCTTTGTCCAGCTACAATACGATGTTTACGCAAATTAGCCCAGCCCTTACGAGCTACGTAAGCGCCGGTCACAAGTGCATTAGCTGCATTAGGGCCCAGCTCTACATCGCCCACTCGTGACTTAACATTTAACCTTTACTTTTGACATTTCACTTATAGGGTGTTCTTTATTTTGCTTAGTTTCTAGCAAATGAACCCCTTTTGTTCTTAGCGCTATTCAACAGCACGCTCCTTCGCCGCTTTCACCGAGTTTCGCAAACTTCCTATTATTGGACACATTTGCCATTTATCGAATGTATCCAGAACACCTAATAAAGCACGGAACCAGATCGTGAAGAGAACAGCATTGTTCTACTCTGTTACCATACTGGGGATGATTAATTACTAACTTTACGATATTAATGGATACAGATGATGAAGTTAAGTACTAGCTATATACCAGAAACCTAAGGGCGACTAGTGAAGCTATAATTCACATATGTTATAAATTCTGAACAAGCAAATTAGGTTCAAGAAACTTTGCGTACAACGTAACGGAATTTGATCTGGGAAATAACTTTGGATCGAACTCGTTACTTATCGCAGTAAATTTATATTAGCCGTTAGTTTAATCCAACTTGATTTGAACTGACTGTGGTGGAGATTACTTAATATATTATGTTTCAAGTTCTGAACTTTCTATTTTACAAAATACCTTGTCTCTATAACCTTTACTTGAACACAATGCATTATTTCAAATTTGAATATGTCAACGTTTTATGCAACTATTCCTTTGTTATTCACTATCTACTCCATGTCACTCTCTTATAGGATTTTCTTATCATATTCATTTAAAAGATAGATGCAATTAACATACTTAATCCTAACCTCATTCATTGTTATCATGAGCATTAGCGCTAAATGTAGCAGAAAGGCTGAATGGCTAATTACCCTAAATATGCTTATTCAGGTTAGCGGGCTTGCAACTTTGCAATCACAAAATGCCAAGCAAATACTTAATTCTACTTAGAGTTAATTATATTACGGAAAATTCTTATCACTTACATCTTTGGTATTACTTTTTGATAACGCAATAACGAATACTTAAATAATTTGAAAAAAATACTCTCCGCCGATCAATCGCGGTGTTATCTACTACTGCTATGCCTATGGACAGATGCCGTAGAATAGCTGTAACCACTTTATAACAGGTGCAATAAAAAAGATTTAGAACTCCGATCTTATTCGCTCCATCGAAGTATCTACTTACATATTATGTAAAGCACTTATGCATTTTACAATAACTTCATTCGTTCTCAAAACGGATACGAGATGGTAGTATCCTTGGTTTGACTTCGAAGACATGGTGGGTGACAGGTGGATTCTTAACTGCATTATTTATACTGTGATTTGAAAAATCTCAAACCTGATTTATTGATTACCCCGTTCAAACCTTCAAAAATTAAATATTACTATTACGGAAAACAACAAAGATCCGTAGAGCGTGTGTATGTGTGTGTGAGAAAGTCTTTGGAACGTAGCATCAATCAGCCCTTTAAAGTCCGCTACTGGACATAAGTCATTGCGCCTAGCGTTGGTGACCATAATAGACTATGATGCAAAGGAAGACGTAGCTGCTCAATATAGGTTTTGTCGCTTAGTCAACTTTTACGACATTCACGGGAAGAAAGGGACTGATACTATTCATGACCGATACGTCACGGCACACACATTAAAATAATACATTTTCAGAATAAAGACAATTCCCACAGCTGATTTCGTTCAACGCCTCCAAACAGCATAGTACTCATCAACCCGTCTTGTAAGGAGGAACAAATAATGATAATACAGCATATTACAAACGGTGAACGTACGTTAAAATTAATGACGTGTAATTTTTAAGTCAGTCTCCGTTAAATTTCGCAGGTAAACAAAGGGTGAAGTGGAAACATGGTGATGCGATGATCAAAACGTGTCTCTCGTGTTGTCAGCTGATATTTTGAAAGTCAATGTGCGAGTTTGTGGAGTCGACGATTTGTGGTGGCCGGATAGGTTGCAGCACGGGGAGACGTGGGCGAGAGTGGGCGGCGGGGTGCATGGACGGGGGGAGTGGTCCTCATTGATCGCGAGCCGGGCAGCATCCCCGCGCTTGAGTCGCGTCGCAACCCCGCAGCCTCCGCTCGACTCCGCCACAAAATTCAACAATTGATATTGGAATTGCTGGTATTCGAAAATTTGATCCCGATTCTTGACCCGATTAAACTCTTACCTAACTTAGAACAAAATGAATATGAAATTTATTCCTATCAAGAAACGAGTGAAATGAACTATTTTATATGTACTAGTTCCTGAATACAGATTTCATTAAAATGATTTCTAATGCTTATATGAGTACAGTGATAAGAGAACATAACAAAGACAAAATGAATTAAAGCACAAGTTAACTGATAATAATTGCTTCATCTTAGTGTAATTTTCCTGGTGTTTCAAAGTTATCATCAGACTAAGAAGATCATTAATTTTAAGCTAATGTTAAGTAAAAATACATTTTCTATTTTTGGTGATTTATGAGATTTCGTCAGATATTCAAATTTAGCGAAGGACCCGTATAATAATTAAAAAGCCAAAAAGTTATAGTAATTAGCAGCAGCCGTGCGAGGTACGGGTCTGATGCGTCGGCGTGTGAAGCGGTGTGGTGCAGGCAGGGAGAGGCGCGCGGCGCGCGGCGCTTGAATGGGCGGCGGCGCGGTGGCGCGGCTGCGCGGCCG
Organism: Cecropterus toxeus; assembly: GCA_018249875.1. Lineage (NCBI taxonomy): Eukaryota > Metazoa > Arthropoda > Insecta > Lepidoptera > Hesperiidae > Cecropterus > Cecropterus toxeus. The sequence continues at coordinate 19,601 of DWNE01000089.1, forward strand.
CGGCGCCTCCGCCAGTCCGCACACCGGCGGCTCCGCTGCCCCACGGTCGGCCGCACTCCGCTGAACAACAATGCTCAAAACCAGAACGTAACGGACAGACCCAGCGACGGCGTAGTCGGCGATGCTCGAGGATCGGACGGCACGCGTGGCCGTCGGCGAGCGGTCGTGAAGAAGATTTGATATATGAAAACCATAAAAAAATTAAATTTTAAGCTGATCGTATTTGACGGATTCGAATAGAGGGGCGGGAGTGCGGCGTAGGGAGGCGGGGGCCGGTGTCGCGGGTGTCGGGTCGGGCGGGTGATGGCGCGGCGCGGCGGCGCGGTGGCGGCGCGCGGCGCGGGCTCGCGGCGCTGACATGGCCGGCCGGGCGCGCCGCTCGCTGCTGGCGGCGCCCGCGGGCTTGCTCTTGCTGCTGGTCCTCATGTGGCTGAGGGGTAAGCCGCCCGAGCGAATGAACCCCGTACCCACCCTTCGCTCTGTCATGCTTCAACTGACCAAAGCTCTACACGAGTAGCCCAGTAGATAAACTCATCATCATAAGAAAGTTGACAAACTCCTTACAAAATCATGCCATAAATGTCAATAGAATAACAGAACTCATTTATTTACGTAAAACATACATAGAACTCCATCGTAGCATCCAAAGTTGTTAGATGATACTAAAATGGTAGCTTCAATATGCATGTCAAGATAGTTAGTATTTTACTCCTTTAGACGTAATCATTAAAAATCCAACTCATGAACAATTAACATTTTGTTCATTAGCTAATACAAGTCTATCCTTTTCAAAATTATCATACTCATGAAATGATGAACATCTGTAGTTGATATATATATCTTTGTGACAATGCCACTAGATTTCGTTAAAAAAAATTAGATTTTATTTGGGTGAGACAATATTTATCCCGTCCATATTAATGTTGTCATAAAATTACCATACAAGTACGAATTTACATTTTATTGTCCACATTTACTTGTAAATTTAAGACTTTTATTATATAGTAAACACTGCAGTCATACAAAGATAATGCGCTCCCTGCATTGTTCTAGAATCTAGATCGTCTAAACCTAGAGCCTAATTGTAGGTTACGTTCTGCATCGTACATTATATTCCATCGTATTACTACTTTACTGTATTTGTGTCAGTAGCTACCAACACATTTAAATTATAGGTCAATTATGATACTTCATCACGTACCTATACAAAGCGACATCAAAGGTTTTAAAGTGGGTGTTCAGAATGGAGTGTCAAAGATCAGCGACAAAAAGAATGCGCTTTTGAACAGTAGCAATTTATTGGGAGCCGAAGTCAAGAGTATCATTCACCAGATAGCGACAAGCATTACAGTTAACGAGAGCTCTTCAAATGACTGATTCTGAAATTGTCGCGTGTATATTTAAAGTAATATTTTCTTTATATTTACAATTGGCAGTTAAGCTCTTCAATTTAATAAGCTTATGAAGTACCTTCTTTACGTAAAATGTAAATGTTTCAATACATAACTTGCACTTTCTACTGAAGAGTTCTTTCGTTGGTATTCTTGTTTTAATACCCATATTTAAGAGCTTAGCAATAATAAATTTTAGTTTCGTATTTCCATCAGCGTTATGCTTAGAAATTCAGTCTGCTCTCCCAGTTTGTACCTATTTTGCCCCACTGTGTAGTTTTAATTAACTAAAATCTCATCTAACCTGATCATCTTTAGAGATTAATCTCGTTATGAAAATAATGAAAGAAAACCTACAGCACCAACCAAAATGAAACAAAATCTACCAAACATTTTGTTGTAGATGGCGCTGTAAGAGTAGGTCGTAGGTAATATAAGGAGGGAGAACATGATCTATTGGAGGATCTCAATTAAAACCTTAAGATGATTGATGGCCACGTCGTGATATTGACGGTATTATAAAGGTCTCAATTCACCTGTAATTAATTAACTAATTATGTAAGCTTTACGTACTTTAAATTTTAATTTTTCGATTACTTCTGTGTTATAGTATCCTTTCATTAATAACAATTTTATGTTATGTTATAAAAACGAGGCATACGAGATTAGTCATCTTAATAATTTACTGACACTATATTTTAAGCTATGTGAGATTCCTTTTGTTTTATATTTTAATACATTTATAAAGTACGTATATAAATAACCCCTTAATATTGATTTTATTACAATGTTCACCACTATCCAGAAAATATTTTAAAGATTTGTCTGTGTATCTCATTCAAATCTACTTCTGTACTAATATTCCATATATGTTTTATTTTTGGTCGAAATAAAAATGATGACACATTTTTATTACGCAGGAGGCTAATGTCGAGTATCAGACTTATTAATTTCGATTTTTTCCTGTAAATAAGTGCTAGTTAAATGTTGCTTAAGTGTAAAATATTAAGATAATTTACTTATTGGACATTATATTGCCTAACATGCAAACAAGTTTACTAAAAACTAATACAACAATCAAACCTCTACATCAGTCAGGTAATGCGAAATAATAATACTCAATATTTCTCTTAACTATAAAATATCCACACCTGACATCACTTTGATCTATGTAATTTGATTCACCAAATAATGGATTTCAATATAATATGTAACCTATATAACATGTAGAGTATGTCTACTACTCTCATCCTAATATCCTTCGCTTTACATAGAAGATAATTAAAAAATGACCTGTACATCGCATATAATAGCTAAAATAAATCTTTAGTCGGACTGGATATAATAATAAAAATTATATATATTTTTTAATTTTTGTTTAACTCTTTGCCTGTATATTCGTAATTGCCGTAACAAACGAATACTTGTGAATTTAATTTGAAAAATTGAATTATATATTATATTTTAAAGATGAATTATCATTTAGGCTTCATTACATTAAAATAATATCTAATAACTCTATCGAAAATAATAACAATATAATTTTAAGTAACATTTTTTAACCGCGGGGCATAGATTTACAAAACCGGTATTAATTCCATAGGGTAGTCCGTATTATTTAGTAATATATGCAACTTCGTTAATAGAAAAATGCACTACAGCTAAATTTGAGAAAATGTATCATAATTATGATTCTGAAGTCAAACCGAGTATAAAGAGCTTTAACTCTATAAATCCGTTAAAGCGCTCCATGTACTCTTACAGCATTGCATATATTTCATCAACCGATTCACTGATCCTCTACACATAAATTAAACACTATATGAAAAATTCCATGTATGTAGGATATCTTAAAAAAATCTTTTAAAAATATTTCCTTCGCCTAAAGACAAGCTATAATATTTTAAATTTGCCTATTCAACTACACAACAATATCGACATCAAAATCAACAACAACATCAAGATTAAAATCGACAACATAATCGATAACAACATCAACATCGATAAGTACATAGTAAACCTAAGTTGAATTACAAAGTGGACTAATTTATCAATTCCCTATTTAAATATTGTTTCATGCCTGTTTATCAGCTATTAACTATTAACGGATACTTATATCCTCAATTAAATTAACATTTCAGTTTATTTCACGTCATGCATTTAATCATCAAATGTCTTGCTAATGTTGTAAACGCAAAAGTTTGTGAGGATGTGTGTGTGTTTATTAGATACATTTTCACGCAAAAACTACTGATTGGATTTGGATGAAATTTTACACACATATAATTCGTAGCCTAGATTATGGGATGGGATACTATTTCCCTTGGTACGTGACCCATACGGACAGACCCGCGGGAAAAAGTTCGTTCCTCTTAAAAATATTAAAAATAAAGGTACTTCGTCAATTTTACTTTATGTTTTGAATATGATGAATAATTATATGGGTAGACCTTATTAGGATTGCCCCTCGGATTTGCCCACAGTAGCGTGACGAACAAAATGTAGCCATGTCAGTTCTGAATAAATTAGTTGTTTAATAGTATTTTTTTTTAAATCGATTCAATAGTTTCAGACTTTGTTAATTAAAAACTAGTCTTTTCTCTCTATAGGATTACTAAATATATACATACTTACATCTTTTCCATATAATATCCTCCAGACTAGTATATACATATAAGCAACTCGTGTATAAGCTATTGGTTGGCAGCTAGTCTTACAGCCTCCCCTATGCTCCCGATTCCTTTAATAAGAAAATCAGAAAGTACCGCAATGCACTGGAAGCTTTTATCTTCGCCTCGGGGGAGAGTAACACATCTGCAACCCTACGTATTCTGTTTGTGGTTAGATCACTTACTGTCAAGAGGATTCTGTTTATGTGCAACTTCGTTTGAATAAATTGCAGTCTGTCTTATAATAAAATAAGGTGACCTACTTAACTTGATTTGATTCTTCCACTTGAACTTGTGGTTTCAATCTTGGCTACGATATATGTAGGTCCCACAGCTGGGCGCGGTACTCATTACCAACTGGCGATTTATTAGAGTGCCTACATCTCATATCAATATTCTAGCGCATATTTACTGAGATAATTGTTGTTGTTAAATAACGTTTTTTATTATTCCGACGTCGTATATTACATTATTATAAATCAGATTTTTCAACGTTATTCATTGCTAAGCACAAATGGGTCAAAACAATGTTCTATTAAATAAACCATCACAAATAATACATCTTCCCCATTTATATTTATTAACCGCAGGGCCGTTTTGTCGGAAAATAAAATAATACTGTATTTCTTTTTAAATATTGAATTGTTTATTTACGGTATAGGAAATATGTCTAGCGTAATGATAGCTTCTTAAAAGAAAAACATAAAATATATTATCAATACGTACACATTATTCTCGGGGAAATTTACAATGTTTCGATAAATCCATACATGACCACATAATACCGGAATAATATAGATGCTATAATGAATGTTGGTAATAAAGGAGAAAGTCGAAAATTGTAGTAGACCACAAAAACACGTACACCTATTGACCCCTAAAGAAACCAAGCACGAAATCAATAAATAAACGAATCGCTAAATTAATCCTAATGGATCGTATTTTAAACATTGTAATATAATAAAAAATGAAATCAACAACTAAAATAAAATTAATTGTACATAAATGGTAGATATGTATAACCTACATAATCATCATAATAAAATAATGTATCTGGATTTTTAAATGACCGCGTCGATTTCTATGTCGTAGAGTCATATTTTTTATTCTCAATTAAATGGCGATGAATCCGTAGATATAATACAAATGAATATTTTGCGATATATTTGCAAATATAATAGTTTGGGAAATGGAGAATGTTATTAAAATGATAAATTTTATAACAGATATAAAAATATTTTTGATAGTCTGTTTGAAATCGTATCAAGCTAAAACTACTGAATTTATTTATATTCCATATCGTTACGTAACATTCAGTTATTATTTTATTCGAATCCTTCGACTCTATCCATAGTTTTATCAAAAGAAAATACTACGTTTTGAAACAAGAATGTAACTGCGGAACACAGCTCCTATAAAGAAAAGACTATAATTGTAATTTCATTTTTCCTAGGGGCGCGATGTGGCTACCACGAAAAGCGGTTACTGCACCATCTCCTAGACCACTACAATGTGCTGGAGCGGCCCGTGGTCAACGAGAGCGACCCGCTACAACTCTCCTTCGGCCTCACGCTCATGCAGATCATTGACGTGGTAAGAAATAATGCTTATAGAAATTCAAGTCTAAAATATAAACATTGTCTTATGAAAAGGATCAAGAAATCATAACCGTATATGTGTATACTTACAGTTAGCAATATATTTGCCAACGACCTATGGTAAGACTAAAGGTGTCTAGATTTATACATAGACATTTTATCAAATGTCAATACAGTGATCACTCACCATCGGGTAAAGAGATGTGCTAGTTTCCTACTTTATAAGTACTGCAATAATATATAATGGATTGACGTAAGTAACAACATCTTTGTCTGATGAAATAATAAAACGAATTAGTGTCATTTACGAAGAGACGATGAATATCAGAACGACGCATACAGTACCTAAAATGCAACACTTGTCTAAAAGTATGTCTTTTAAAATATATTTCAATATATTTTTATATTATAATATCAATAGTAAAGAAACTTCTTTGTATTTTGCGTTTAAATATATTACGCTTTCTTTTCCCAGGACGAGAAAAACCAGCTTTTAATTACAAACATCTGGCTCAAACTGGTAAGTACTTATTGAAATCTTCATCGTTAAATATAATCGCTAAAAATTGAATCTCTCACAGCACTCCTTTTAAAGTACCGCGAATTTCATCTCTACATAAATTATAGATAGCTACTGATTGATGTTAATTAATAATGAATAACTAAGTCGCATTATTGACATTTTTCGGACAGTCATTATAATTGAGGTTATTTTATGCCTCGAGCATTGCATTAGAGCGTAGACCTCGATAATCAATATTTTTAGCCATAAATATCTAAAACATGATTTCTGATGAGTATTATAGCAAAGAAAACAGATTTGTCGATATACTACATTAATATTTACTACTTTGCTTATATACTACATTAAATTCTATCTGAGAGTCTAATCTGCTCAAGCTAATTGCTGCTATTTCAAGCCCTGGGGATTGTCAAAAATGGATATGATTCGCATCCACATGCTAAGCGCTCGCTGCCGCAAACTTCAAATGTCTACAAACGTTTGGCTTTACTTTTAATCATCATCATACTTGCTAGTACTTTAGCGTGTTCTAATGGGAGAACAATGAAGAACGTCAAGCTTGTGTCAGCTAAGCATTTCGATTAAGTTACATTAAAACAAAACTGAAACGTTTCGTCACACATGTAATAAAAACCAAAACATTATGTTGCATTGTATAATACAGATTTATATAAAATATAGGATTTTTCTAATGTTGTTGCATAGTAACTATAAAACTCCTTGTACACAGGAATGGAATGATATGAACTTGAGGTGGAACACTTCAGATTTCGGCGGGGTCAAAGATTTGCGAGTTCCACCGCACAGGCTATGGAAACCGGATGTTCTCATGTATAACAGGTACTCCAGCAATCTATCGAAATGTTAATCATTTACTTAATTATAAAATAACAGCGTAGATTTCAAGCGATTCATTAGTCGAACCGTCTCTTTAATAATTAATTGATCGAGAAACATACAGCTAATTAACCTCAGAATTTATTTAATACGGTCTCGTTCATGACTCGTCTTATCTTAACACGTACTTGTAAATGCTAATAAGATATTATTTTTAGCGCGGACGAAGGATTTGACAGCACATATCCTACAAACGTCGTGGTGCGAAATAACGGGTCATGCCTTTATGTACCACCAGGCATATTTAAAAGCACCTGCAAAATCGACATCACCTGGTTTCCTTTCGACGATCAACGATGCGAGATGAAATTTGGCAGCTGGACTTACGACGGATATCAAGTAACCGATTATTGCAATGTTTTGTTTTGTATATTTTGTGGATCAGATTGATAATAATAGGTATATTTTTAGCTGGATCTTCAGCTACAAGACGAAGCAGGCGGTGATATCAGCAGTTTTGTCACAAACGGTGAATGGGAGCTAATAGGTACTGTTTACGTCGATCCTTCGTTTCTCAAAGTTGCTTAGTACAACTTGCTTTAAGACATTACAATCAGACATTGTCTGTGCCAACAGGAGTGCCGGGCAAACGCAACGAGATCTACTACAACTGTTGCCCAGAGCCGTACATAGACATCACGTTCGCGGTAGTGATCCGACGGAAAACGCTTTACTACTTCTTCAATCTCATTGTTCCCTGCGTGCTCATTGCCTCTATGGCGCTATTGGGTTTCACACTTCCACCGGACTCTGGCGAGAAACTATCATTAGGTATTCGTTAACTTGATAAACAATTTGTCACCGCTATTCTCAGTACTTACGGACGATGAATCACATACACCAATACAAACAAATTTAAAATTTTAGTTATAAAAGTAAAATCATTTCTTTTAATTATAATTATATTTAACCATCGCAGCCGTGACTCATGTATTCACTGGGTATATATACACTTTAAATATATTGCAGGATATTTTGAATGAAAAAAGACCTTTGTCCTAATATTTTATTAGATCAATAAATTGTAACATTTGATTTAGCCTTCAAACTAAATCGTCGATCGTTGGTGTAGAAACATAACTAAAAATTGTATTCGATTTCTAAACTAAGTAGACATTATCTTCTTCTTTTCTCCAAGTATCAAATCCTTACAGGTGTAACCATTTTGCTGTCACTGACAGTGTTCTTGAACATGGTAGCGGAGACAATGCCAGCAACATCGGACGCTGTACCTCTTCTGGGCACCTATTTCAATTGCATCATGTTTATGGTAGCCTCGTCAGTGGTGTCCACAATTCTAATCCTCAACTACCATCATCGGCACGCAGACACACATGAGATGAGCGACTGGGTTTGTAATATAAATTTTAACCTTTCTCAACCCAAAGAAAAATTATCGATAAGATTCTATACCTTAACGGCGAAATCGTATTGTTTTTTAAAATTGTTCTAAATGAATAGAAAGATATCTCATAAAATAATCAAGAGAGTAATTACAGGATATCGTAATGCGTTAATTGTTAAATTGTTTGTTTGTTTAAGAAAATACGCAGACAGTTGAACTTCATTGAAATTAATTAATCTTAAAAAAATATTACAGTGTTATATTATCTGTGAGTAAACAAATATCGAACACTCATATTTTACTACAAGAAATTACGAAATATAATTAAATGGAACAAAATAGAAATAATTTATTACTTCCAGATTCGAGTGGTATTTTTGTATTGGCTGCCGTGGTTCCTACGCATGTCCCGGCCCGGCTCGGCCACCACTCCGCCACCAGCTCGGGCGCCTCCTCCGCCGGACCTAGAACTACGAGAGCGATCGTCTAAGTCGCTACTAGCTAACGTGCTCGACATCGACGATGACTTCCGGCATGCGCATGCGCAGCAGCCGCCCTGCTGCCGATACTACAGGTCCCTCGACGATCTTCACGAACACTACTCGCCGTAAATAGCACGGTTACAATATTAATCCCCCGCCTCGAACGTTCCGCAGTAACCTGGCCCTTATCGCTCGATTATCATAAAACACATCAATCTAGTTGCCGTGGTGATTACATTATAATTTAATTACAATTGAATATTTAAGTCTGGATCTTGGGTCAAATTTTCATTAGTTTTCAGCATTGGTCCCGTAGTACCCTACGATCCTATTGCCCAACCCATAGTAACTTAGAACCTGTTCACAAATGATAAGCTACAAAGTTCCGTTTGTTCCAGGAGTGGCGAAGAAAACGGCGCGGGCTTGGCCGCTCACAGCTGCTTTGGTGTGGACTACGAGCTCTCGCTCATTCTTAAAGAGATTCGAGTCATCACAGATCAAGTATGAATACTTAATAATTTAACTATTTCCATATAGTGAAATGCAGAAATAAGACAGAGTATATTTAAAATGATATCTTTTGTCACAGATGCGCAAGGATGACGAAGATGCGGACATTTCGCGCGACTGGAAATTCGCCGCCATGGTCGTGGACAGACTGTGCCTTATTATCTTTACCCTGTTCACAATCATTGCCACGCTAGCCGTGCTTCTGTCCGCGCCACACATTATGGTGTCGTAGCGACCCGCCCGCTTGCGGCTACGCATGCGTAACGTTCTGTGATACCGCAAATACTTGTTAAGTTGTGATGTGCGAGCTGGTGTGGGCGCCGACGCCGCGGCGCTGGAGTTGCCGCCGCCTGCCTCGTCGCCCTCGCCCCTTATAGAGATAAGTTACCGCTGACTGCCATCCCTATGCGCTCAACCGTATACTGCCTATCCAGGTATCCTATCCTTATACCTTTCGAGACCTCCTCCTCAGCGGCTCACGCACAGATTCCTCAATATACGAACATTTTTTAATGTTCTCTTATGTTCGGTGCATGCAAATATGTGTAAATAATGAAAAGCAACAATCATAACTTCTCTTCAGTTGTGATGAGTGGTTCCGAATAACGTTCTGTCATGGGTCGGCAGAATTAATAAAATGACTAACGTCGGCAGTAAGTGACATATCTGGCGCCGGAACCCACGGCATGGCTTTTAGGAGATCCACGCTAGAATAGTCGCCGCTATGAGTATCAAGGGCCACACGCGGTGATCGTGGTCGGTTTGAAAAATTTAGCACAAAAACGTCTTCCTTCTTACCGTTGATACGACCTGTCGCATATTAAATTAAAAGTTTGTTAGATTTTTCTTAAATCTAAAACCAATGTACAATTTAATATTTGGGCAGTAAAACGTTAGCCCTTTGTTTTCTTCTTATTCGATTCCGTGAATCGTGGTTATGATCCCTAAGTTTATTTTCAGATGTATTTGTGTCAGTAGGTAGTATAGAACTTTACAAACAATGTTGATTCAATTGGTACAGGTTGTGATATGCCTCGTTGTGAACGGGTCGATATTGTTATAAATGGTAAATATCCATGGCTATAGCTTAATAAAACGTTCGTTAAAAGTTGTAGTTAATTGAAATATTATTTTATTAAAATCATACCTAAATCTTTCGGAACAACTTATACAATATTATTAATATCACGTTTGTACCTACTTACTTCTTTCAATACATTCATAATGCTGAAACGATAATAGCTTTTTCAATATTTTACTCTTTCAACGATATCAACTGAAGATATGATCATCCTCTTGACTCTAAGACATTATTAATTTAAATGGTCCATTAACAATATTCAAGTCTGTTTCTTGTTATTTATGGGAGAAGTATTTATATGGACTGATTTATTCTGATTGGGATAACTGCGTTAGGAGCCTGTCACTAATACAATGCTCGGTATGTGTTATAAGAAGTGTACTGCAGTACTACATTAATATGCGTTGCAAGTTATGGTACGTCTATCAAAATTTATATTGAAGAATGCGTAATTTTTAATGCATCATATCAACCAATCCTACCACTATTCACCAATCATTCGAAACCTATACAATTTCATTGATTTGCCGAAAATATTGTACACCTCTTAAAAGGAAAACGTAAATTTTAAAGTTTGAACTGCGTGGATACACATGAAACGTTAGATTGTATCCCCGTTAGCTCCGCTGAATGTTTTCCTTGTTCGAGGTAATGCTACGAAATATATCGTAGACGCTCCTTTGGAAGTTGCGGAGCGCATACGGTTATTAGCCAATGTTTTCTGTCGTCCCTTTGTTTTTATTGTTATACATTCGGGTCTCATCAACCACTAAATAGCGGTTGTGTGACAAGCCGTAAGGTGGAAACGGAGCATTAGTACCTCATCATTTCGGTACTGCTATCTCTGTATTGGATAGTATGGTTAAGCGCGGTTCCTCCTTCGGCTGCGGGACGATTTATTGTCTCCGTAATTTGTTCAATTGTTAGGGTTAATACTCTGAATTGCACTTTGTTTATTAAATATAAACGAATGAAATGTTTTGTTTTATTTATACATATATGACATCCCTCAAACACGCAGAGTTTTGTAAATTGAATTTGCACGTGACTAACAGCCCTGACCTATATATTCCCGGGTAGATGTTTGGGAGAGCTGAGTGTCTCAAGACAATCGATGCTATCCCGAGGGATAACTGCACATGCGCATTGTCCGCTGGGAAAGACAGAGATACAATGACCCGAGTCACAAAAATATAAGCTAACAACAGACAAGGGCTTAGTAATGATAGGTATACTTACTAAGTAATAAGAAAAGCTCTTTATTTTTGAAGAAGAAAATAAAATTATACTCATAGAGTTTTATTGAATGGGCCTACATTAGAAGACTAACTTTATTACTGGATATTAATAATGTTGAAAGGCTTTTAATAACCAAGTAGGTAACGAAATTGGAAAACGATGCATGAAACATTTTAAATTATTATAATACTTGATATAATTTTATAAAGCATACATCCATAACGTATGTGATATACAAGTAGAAGTCGTATAAAGACATGCATAATTATGTTAATTTACACCGTATCGAAATTTAATTAAATTATAATATATATATATACATCTGTTTGGGCCTAATATCACTCAATGGCTTCAACTAATTTATATGCTACCAAGTAACAGAGAAAACAGAATATTATAGTATAACTTAATCAATATTCAGTTTATAAACCGTAAATATATAAATAATATCTAAATGGCGAATATGTTCTAAATGCAACATCGATATACACTGAAAGCGTTATAATATCAAAAGACAGCGCTGTAATGGCATGTGTAGGTAAACGTGCACTTAATGGAGTGCGAGCGTGGGCAAGCTGGCGAGTGCAGGGCGTGGAGCGCAGCGCAGGGCGGCGGCGCAAGCGTGGGGCGGGCGGCGCGTGGAACGCGGCAGTGGCCTCCGCCATGACGGCCGGCTCGCGCGCCGCCCTGCTCGCTCTCGGCCTGCTTGCGGCTTTATACTCAGGTATACCCAGTGTTCAAATAAGTGTTCATCTATCTACTCTAAAAAGTGTCTAATAGGTATTGGTGCACTTTACTCGCGTTATAAAACCTTCCAAGCTAAAAAAATAAAGATCGAAATGAGATTCCCAGCATCCATACAAAGTTTATTACAATTTTAATATGAAACACAATATAAATCTAATTAACATTCATATTTGATTAAATACTGCAATGTAATGAATATATATATTCAAAACTGAACGTCGGCACTCTATTAGAATTTGAATTACTAGTTTTCAGCTGTTTTTATCTCAACTATTATCCTTATTGATCTGTCGTTGCCGCAGCATCACATAGAAAGTCGGCAAAGCGAAACTGATATATTGACACTAGGTGGCACTACTAAATAATTATGAATGCAGGGTTCGTATGAATATAAAAAATAAATATTTCACACCGAAATAATTCTCGCAGCATCGTGGGAGGTCGTAAGCTAAGATCTTTAAACTGCATTTCTTGTTAATACTTAGTCTTATTAATATTTTCAACACATAGGATGGTGTTCCGAAGACGAAGAGAGGCTGGTTCGAGACCTCTTCCGAGGATACAACAAACTTATTCGACCCGTGCAGAACATGACCCAAAAAGTCGACGTGAGATTCGGTCTAGCTTTTGTTCAGTTGATCAATGTTGTAAGTACTTATATGATAGAGGCACGAATGGTCCACTCAATGTTAAAAGGTCACTATGTCCATAAATTTTACCTTGTCACCAGATTCGAATGGGATAGTAGCTCTATTTGAAATTGATAACACAATCAAAGTTCGAAATCCCTTTTAAAATAAATATCCCTTACCACATAGCTTAACTCTGTTGCTATAAGACAAAAAATTACAAGATAATAACGCCTTCGCATTGAATTACAAACTTCTATCACCGTATTTTAATATAATTGCATGTATTACTTATGTTATTTAAATGCTATTTTACAGAACGAAAAGAATCAAATCATGAAATCAAATGTGTGGCTCAGGCTGGTTTGGATGGATTATCAGCTGATGTGGGATGAAGCTGACTATGGCGGTATAGGCGTGCTGCGTTTGCCGCCCGATAAGGTGTGGAAACCGGATATTGTGCTTTTCAACAAGTGAGTATTAGTTCTATCATAGTTTAGCGAAGTGAAAAAAGTAAATAGACATGTCAATGAATATCATAAAATTATCATTAGTGTTTATAAAGATGCAGGCAACAAATCATTAAAAGGTTTTGATTCTACCTTGATTTTCAAGCGGTTATTGGCATTCATAACATAGTTAATAATACCTAATTTAGTTATAATGTGTAATCTCAACTTATACATACTATATAACAATAAGTACATATACCTACTTAGATAATTTAAAACGAATTCTGATTTCGCAGATGTTCACATGGAGATAAATGACTACAACAAAAACTAAACCAAAACAAAAAATAAAATTGATTTAAATCTTATTCTATGTTAGGTTATTTATAACTAAATGAATAACTAGAATTACAATGTTAATACTACGGTATTTCTTAATTACAGCGCTGACGGCAATTACGAAGTGCGATACAAATCTAACGTCTTAATTTATCCGAATGGCGAAGTTTTATGGGTTCCACCAGCTATATATCAGGTAAACCATGGTATCCATTATTACAAACTTGATACTTAGCCTTTGTCCTTTGTCTTCTATCACTATTTTTCTCATTTCCTCAATTGAAGAAGCGGGACAATTGTTTCTTTTCTCTGTTGTTTCCTTAAGCTCGTTTCCAAACTGGCAATCTTGGACCACCGTTTATTAATTAAGCATTGATTCGTACTTAATATATATTTAGTAATACGACATCACTTATTTCAGCGGTCTCTTACATGACTTATAATTTATTTACTATAATTACAGAGTTCGTGCACTATTGACGTCACGTACTTTCCATTTGACCAACAAACTTGCATCATGAAATTTGGTTCTTGGACATTTAACGGCGATCAAGTGTCCTTGGCTTTGTACAACAACAAGAACTTCGTAGATCTTTCTGACTATTGGAAATCCGGTACCTGGGACATAATCGAAGTACCTGCGTATCTGAATATCTATGAAGGGAATCACCCAACGGAGACTGATATCACGTTCTACATTATAATAAGGAGGAAAACTTTGTTCTACACTGTTAACTTAATCTTACCAACAGTACTCATTTCATTTCTTTGTGTTCTTGTATTCTACTTACCTGCTGAAGCTGGCGAAAAGGTAAGGCAATACTTAATGAAAAATTAATAGTAAATTTTAAACTGAAGCTAATTTACTCATTTGTTACATCACTATCTATTCCACTTTGATAAACTATTGAACTAGTTTAAGTACAACAATTTTCATGTAATTAACGCCAGAAATCATATTATAACATTATAAGTAGTAATCAAAATATTTTATTACAGGTTACATTGGGTATTAGCATTTTGCTGTCACTTGTCGTGTTTCTGCTACTTGTGTCGAAGATCTTGCCACCAACCTCTCTCGTGCTGCCACTTATTGCTAAATACTTGTTGTTTACATTTATCATGAACACAGTCAGTATCCTCGTAACAGTAATCATTATTAACTGGAATTTCCGAGGCCCTAGAACCCACAGGTACCTACTTAGTCATATTCTTAGACTAAAACGAATCCAAAAATATTACGTACATTTTGTTATATTTTATTTTTTATATTATTTATTTAAGTACTTAAAATAAACATTCTATCATTTTTCTCAGAATGCCACTTTGGATCCGGAGCGTATTCCTACATTACTTGCCAACGTTTCTGTTGATGCGTCGCCCTCGTAAGACTCGCTTGCGCTGGATGATGGAAATGCCTGGAATGGGCGCCCCGCCCCATGCCGCCGCTCCTCACGACTTGCCCAAACCAAACATCAGGTAATCAGCATATTATCGCAACATTACGACTACTTTCTTACTTTCAAAATGAACTAAATTTACTGACTCCACAGTGCCATCGGTATGGAACAAAGCAAAATGGAGGCTATGGAAGCAATGGAACTCTCGAATCTACATCATCCAAATTGCAAGATAAGCCGGGCTGCTGGGGGTGGTGAAGTAGGTGCGTTGGGAGGTCTTGGAGGGCTTGGCAGTCTTGGACTGGGAGAGAGACGAGAGTCAGAAAGTTCCGATTCTCTCCTTCTTTCTCCTGAAGCGACTAAAGCTACAGAAGCTGTGGAATTTATTGCAGAACATTTGCGAAATGAAGATCTCTACATACAGGTATAAAATAGTTCAGCCTAATGGTTAATAATTTTATAGTTTCTCAAAAAGGTCATGCTTGAAATTATCATTAGGGAGACGTTATGCAAAAGCAAATGCCAATTTCTTCATATTCATAAACATTTATTGGCCATGCCGGCCATTAATTTTGATAATAAAAATAGACAATCAAATTTTATTTGTATTTTAGTATTTATTTATGTGTTTATGTGTGTACATGTTACTTTAGTTAAATATGTACATGTTAAATCTTTGTATCTCATATTACAGACTCGTGAAGATTGGAAATATGTAGCGATGGTGATTGATAGACTACAGCTCTACATCTTTTTCATAGTGACTACAGCTGGCACCGTTGGAATTTTAATGGATGCTCCACACATATTTGAATACGTCGATCAGGATCGCATCATCGAAATTTATAGAGGCAAATAAAAATCCTATGTATCTTATAACCAAGATATGAACCCACTAATGAAAATTAAATTAAATTTAAATGGTAGAATCGCTTGTGCTCGAAATGAAAGGTAGCAACCAAATTATTCGTACGATAAACTTAATTGCACATTCATTTGATTACTATAAAATGCATATATAAAGTAGCACTTAAAGTTTAAATTAATTAGAATAAGCAGCATTATTTAATATAATAGTGCTGTCACAAAACATTTTGTAGCGTAGATAAATGTAAAATGTTTCGAGAAACATTGGTATAGGTATTGCCAAAGTTAATGGCCGCTTGGACATAGTAGTTTTCGCCTAATGATCGTAACTCAACAAGATTAATATATTTTATATGGATTGCACTGGCATATCCAAAGATACCAAACAAATGTTTATATCGGTTGACGAAAATGGATCAATTTTTCTTATTGTTTCTTCCTTAGTCTATTCTAAAATTTAGACTTTATATCACCTAGTGATGAAAAATTCACCACATTCATTACAATAAAACAGAAAGGAATAATTTGTTCTACAAATAAAAGATAATGTTCATAACCGTTTTGTCTTAGCTTATTTAGACAATAATATGTGCACAGTGCATCTAAATACATGCACGAACACTTACGATGGACTACATACCTAATGACTGTAGGTACCTACTGTAATCCTCTGATGATGAACGTTCAAAGCGGTCGTAAACTTTGGTCCAGAATAGAGTTAATACTAAATAAAATATAGGATATTACAATGGCTGTGTTCGGTAATAAAAGCACGATATGTAATATTTATTACCTAATTGATATAAGTTTGTATTTTGACAACAATGTAGTTGTAGAGAAATATTGAATAACTATCTACCTAATAATGTATATAGCTCATAATATGTATACCTCTTACTGATTACTTTATCTCTTTTATTTGATAAAACATTGTCATTTGCTCATTCCTTGTTTCTATATATTTTTAGTAATTATAACTTATCATATAATATTAGGTATTATAATTTAATGAGATCAACATATGATATTTCAATTTAAAATTCAATTTATTTATCTAAAATACGTATTAATGAAAAATTTCATGTTGTTGGCATTTGTTGATATTTTACTGATATATCGTGACATTATGGTAAACGATAAATAGTAATGGTTAGGTATATAAAGCGTACCTACTTTATGTATATAGGAAGATACCTAAACCTAGCCCTCCACTATGACAAATAACACCTATTCATTGTCATTGCTGACTTAATCGTTCTAAACATGTTTATCAATTATCCTTTATTTGTATCGGTCTAGTTTAATTACACGTTTTCTAAGGTACTAAATAATAATAAAACGAATTTATTCAACATATATTGTCTCATTTCATTGTGTTTAAGATTAAATCATCATATAAATCCATTGCTACAAAAGATTTCCTCAAGATAAATTATTATTACATCGGTTGATATTATTAAAATGCATTTAATGATACCCTCTGTTAAAGAAGTAAGAAAAACTGTAAGTGACAGAGCTGTTCGAGTAAATCAGATTTAAAGTAATTCCGTAGTTGTAACTACGAAAAACTTATGCCTCTCAGTATTGGTTTATTATTACGAGCCAAAGTAAGTCCTGAACTAGCTTGGAGCAAACCAGAGCAACTGCCCCAGTGATCTTTGTCTCTCAATTCATCTCAATCGCTGAAGATAAGGGAGGCGCCACTAAAGGAACCGTCACCTTATATTACTTTTACTCCAAGAGTCTCATATAGTAACATATCTTTCCCAATAATGCAGGGTTATTAAAAGTTTAAAGTAAAATAAGTGAAAGTTTTACCCAAAGTTCATGATTACAATAAAACTTCATTTTCAATTATTGTTCTATTTTATTGCAAAGTCCATAAAATAAATATACTTTGGCAACATAAAAGAAAACATAGCTTTCAAAAATATTATACAATGGTGCTCACTTTTAATTGTTATACTTATTTAAAATGCAATATCTGATTCGAGTTATATTTTACTGCTAGTGGGATTACTAGCATTGAATTCTAGGAAGTCTTTGAGCAATGTAGTACGCCTTTTCTCTGCTATGTCCATTTGATTTTCTAATTCTCCACGATCGGTTGTTTCCGCTCGTTCGACTTTCCACGAAAGATTCTCAATCTCAGCTTCTAATTGAGCCTGAAAGGTAAAAATACATATATTTTAACTCGAAAGTGCCTTAAAAGGTCACAAAAGTACATTGATCATATCAACATGTAGGAATTTAAAAGGACATATAATTGAATTAATCCATTTATATTTTGTTTACTCCAATTAAATTTGATCATAGATGCTCTGTTACCTCTAAGGTGCCTCATAAAACTATTATTATGGACATTTAAATCACTGTGAGAACTAGTACAGGAATAGAAAAATAACCTCTGCATATGAATCCAAAATGGTATATTTAAATTTATGGTGAAATCACCCAACTGCCTGTTCATAAGACTATAAGCATAATTATATAGTAGCGTTTCTTTGGTTGAACGGGCTTATCTCAGTAACTACTGGCTCGAATTGAAAAAATATGTTTTGATGAATAGTAAATTTATCGAGGAAGGCTTTAGGCTATACAACATCACGCTATGACTAATAAGAGTGGAGCAGCAACGAAAAATGTTGCAAAAGCGGGAAAATATTTTTATTTTTAGAGCTTTCCTTGCGTACGCAGGTGAAACTGCGTGCCACAGCTAGTTAATTATATTTATACTCATTTTAGTCTAGAAAAATGAGCTCAAACCATTTTTTGGCACATAAAAATATGATAAAGATATAAACACATAAAGATAAATTAATTGGTATTTACGTTTTTATGTATTTTTATGTAATTTCATGGTACTATACAAAATTTTATGATAATGATAAATTACCTGCTGATACTCGAAAAGCTCTTTCCTCGGACCAATCTCCATGTAATAAGCATATGGATAAGTGTACTGTAGAGTGTATCTACAGCGCTTGAGAAGTCTGGCAGCGTCCCAAAGGTACTGCCAATCAATCCAAGTACCTTCACCCGCCATTACCTGCAACGTTTAATATAATATATGTTTTTGAGTCAATATATGTAGTTGGTAATCTTTATAAGTATTACACCCATATACATCCTCTACGTATTTATTAAAAAAATGATTTTGTTTTTCATGAATTAACAACATGAGCATTTTTTACAAGTTACAACAATTATGAGCAAAATTCTGGGACTGAAATATAATAACAATGTTTTCATTACCTTTTGATTGATACGACTTTTTTGATTAGCGAGAGTTTGTTCCTCCAACTTCAGAGATCGAGCGTGATTTTCCCATCTTTCGTAGTAATGCAAGTATTTTTTTAAAGCTTCTCTGGCCTGCAAAGAAAAAATAACATAATCTTAACATAACTTTAGTACAAACAGCACTTGAACATTTTTTATACAGAATGTAGTATGTTATAAAAACACTAGCAACAATATAGCCGATAAATTGTGACTTGTTTCTACAAAATACTACCGCAATAAAAAATGCTTGTCTGTAAAGTTGGTTTACGGACAATAATTTTACGTTATAACATTTTTGTTATGATTGATGAAAAACTGTACACTTTAATGATTATAATTCTTATCACTGACTTATTATTATTTTTATATGAAGGAGTTAATTGAATGAATATTACATTCTTTTTGAGTGGATGAGAGATAGATATGTCACAAACCGAACGCTTAGGCCGATCGTGCCTCTGAAATGAAATTTCTTTATTTTGCACGGGGGCACTTACAAATTGTCAGTTACAATATTTTTTTCTTACACTACCACCGGATCGAAACGCCTCTCTTTCGCTGGTTCCGCGCTCTCGTTTAAACGCGCAGTTCAGGCCGAACGTGACAAAGTGTCATGATTTTGCACATGTGCAGCCGTTGTTCATCGATTTATAAGACGTTATCAAAAACATAGTTACCTGCGCATGCTG
>DWNE01000090.1:0-39659 GCA_018249875.1 Cecropterus toxeus
CACTGGACGGATCGGGCTGAAATTTGGCATGCAGGTAGATGTTATGACGTAGGCATCCGCTAAGGAAGGATTTTGATTTATTCTACCCCCCGGGGATAAAATAGGCGATGAAAGTTTATATGAAACGATACCTAATTAGTAATAATACTTAACGCGAGCGAAGCCGCGGGCAAAAGCTAGTAAATAATAGAATTGTTCATTATTATAATTTTTGTTTGTCTTTTTCTTTTATGAGATCGCATCAAACCAAAATCACTAATTTTAATTTAATTAAATAAAAAAGGAATTATAAACCGATATCATAACCACTCTACATTAAAATAGAAAAACGTAAAAATAAACAACACTTTGACAACATTCAAATGAGCGATTGATAAAAAAATTGGTAGAGTTGAAGAAGTCGAATTTGACCTGTTGATAAGCGGGCCGTTGACTCCAGTATCGATCTCGCTATCGATCGCTCGTGTAATTTGCCAGTTGCGTCAGGCACTATTGTTTGCCGTCGGGACCACGGACGAGTACTTTTAGCCGTGGTCCCGAGGAACGGAGTAGACGAACACCGTGGGGTTCTAGCCGGTAGGAAGCCGGCATATCTCTACTGCTCTGTGTGCCCTAAATCTGTATGGAACATTTTCATACGACACCCAAAATACGCTTTCTACACTCATAGCCCCACAGTAGGATTTTCTCCTGTGTCGTGGGTGCTATGGACACATAAAGACGAATACACAAACACCTGGGTGTTTGTGTATTCGTCTTTGTGTGGATCTGGATCCAGAACAGAAATCTAAACTCATCATTCATATTTCTGTCTGGCCGGGAATCGAACCCGGGACGCACTGCGCGTCAGACCGGTATGGTGACCGCTCCGCCACGCGGTTCTTCATTTGATAGGAAGGCCAAAAACTATTTGATAGGTAGGATCAAAAATTAAGAATATTTCCATCGAATTGGCTAATAAGATAATATCTAAAGGCTTAGTGTCTCCGACAGCATTAATCAGGTGGCCTAGAGCAGTGCTTACCGAATCATTCACGCGTAATCCTTCAGATATTAATGTGTCAAAGCGGTTAAATCATTCTTAATAGCATAAATAGATGAAACACGATGATGAAATCCATCAGCTGAGCCATCTTGTGGCTATCCTAATTAAACGAACTAAATAGTTTCTACAGGATTAATGTTTTGTGCCATGGAAGCATCGGCAGTTACGTATGAGGCGGTCATCTTAGTCCTCAAGACAAACGTGTCTGTTAACCATATGCCCATGGGCATGTAAGCCCTGCCATGCCATGTAAGCACTTACCATTAGGTGGACTGGAATGTTTGTTTGCAACTTCAATAAAAAAAAAATAAGACATGCTCAGATTTTGACCAGTTTTAAAGTCCTTTATGTAACTATTTATAGTGCATAAATTACGAAACTAACATTCTTAAATCTTGTGCCCTGCAAATTCAAGAAATCCGTTTTAATATGCCGTTAAAGGTACTTCAGATAGACGTACAGTCATTTGCCTCTGGAGTTAAATTACTGAGCTCCTTCAAATATTTAAATACGTCTCAATTTAGAAGTCAGCATTATCTCTGAAGCTAAACCACTTACTAAACTTAGGCATATCACATTTAAAAAAAATGACACTATGTTTGCAGCATAAAATTTTGGAGTTGAACTGTAGTGTCCAAATAGGTTTACTTTGAAAGTAAATGAATAAAGCCAGGCTGAGACTTTGGGGTATCGACGTGAAGCAATATTACAATAACAAAGGGCTGAATATTAAAATCCGTTTGTTTCCGTGTCAAAAAATTAATATTAACGATATCTTCAACAATGAAGTGCGGGCCAAAAAAAAGGGAATAATTTATGCGAGACATTTCTTTTGACGCCTTTGTTTCGCGGATATTCAATTTAATTGAATTATTTCTGTGGCGTATCGTACGGTTTTTTTGTTTTGCTTATGATCTATGCGAATTAATGGAAGTTTGTTGATGGGGTAAGTTTCGGGGGTTTAATGTCTGACACAAAGTAAGACTACAAATATCTGGTAAATTTTATTTAAGATTATATTGTGAATGTTCAAGCAATCTATGTAGTCTTTTTTAAATTCCTATGATTATGAGTTTTTAACTGGATACAATAACGTAAAGACAAGGTTTTTCATTAATTTTGTCTCAGTGCAATCAAACAGTATCCATTTTGATAACACATTAGAGCAAATATAAAGACCAGAGGGAGATCAGTATCTCAATCAGTATTGATACTGATTACTGTTTTTACTAATATATTTCTGACATTGAATATTATAACTTATTTTTTTTATAATTATTAAAAATAATGGTATCTCTCAAGATTATTAGCTGTTCAATAAAATTCAAATTACAACATCAGCGGCATCTCGGAGCTGTGTAAACACTAAGTGTGAGAACGGCGATGCGTTTTTGCGTTTTTGCGTCGCGAAAGCAATTACCGATTAGCGATTATAGCGGCCTGTCGATCAAACCAGCCATCGACCAACCACAATCTGTGCGAACTTAAAAAGAAATTTTCTGTGCGTCAATGGTTAAGGTGCTACCACACTAGCGTTGTCAGAGACAATATTCATTATTTCCATGTAATAAGTACAAAACTTATGTGATAGCTTTTGTTTTTTTTTTTTAAATAAAGTGATAGTAAACAGTTATTTGTCGAAAAATTCCATGTCTTCGATCAGCAGGTGAATTTCGATGTCAACAAAAAAAAACACACACTCTCACACTGACTACGACAAGCTCATTTCAAAATAACATGACCTTTTGTCATTTAAAACACTAAAGCCGTCAATCGATTTTTGATCGATTGTTTTTCCGATCGAATGTAATGTATACATAAACAAATATACTACCAATCGATCAATGTCGATCGATCAAACATCAGTCAGTAGTGTGTTGCTACCTTAAACTAAATTCGATGTCTTAGCCTAAAAGGCCACTTAGTATTACAAAATGCCACTAAGCTGTGCTGAATATGAATTAAAGTCATAATTCCAATAACAGTGTAGACTTTAGCATGTTTTTTACATTGTAAGTACATGTACATTGTAATTTGCAAGACTAAACGATTCTATTAATGCCATGTTCCTGTCACAAAATGCATGCCATTTTTTATTGAACACTTAACAAATTGAATTATGCAATTTTGCATATTCATTAGTTTCCAGAAAAAATAAAAACGTGCTCTGTGTGTAGCGTAACTTCGATGTAATAATGTTTCATAAAAAATAGGTCAGCTATTACGCGATTCGCCATTAAAATCCCGTATCAATAGATCTGTTCCGATTAAAGGCAGCTGGTCATCGTGAATATATGTACAAATATCTACAAATGGGTGGCGAACGATCTATTGGACCACGCAAGTTTGGTGTTACGATAAGACTTCTTCATACGATTACAGCCATTAGTACTTGGTTATAAGTAGCAAAGTGGCGTGTACATCTTATATGGCCAATCATTCACTTGTGTTCTACCTTGTCAAATTCGATTGAATGGTATTTTATTAAGAACCGGTTAGAACCAGTTCTGACCCCACGACACGTGGTCAAGTCTTTTGTCATTCTAAATATTAGAGTTATCGCTTGTTTTGTCCCGCGGTGTATTATGCTCTGATGATTTATTTTCATCGGCAGCTGATCGAAAGAAATCAGGATATTATGTTGCAATATTATTCAGCTGCAACGCATCAATATCCCACTGCTGGGCATGCGTTTCCCCTTGTCACAACAAAAAACACTTTTTACGCTCATAGCCCCGCCTCACATTACGATTTTCTCCTGTCTTGGGTACCATTGACATACAAAGACGAATACAGAAACACCCAGACCCAGAACAGAACCTAAACTGAACCCAGAACCCTCTCTATGCATGTCAGACCGGTATGGTGACCGCTCGGCCACGCGGGTCGTCCTATATGTTGTTGCTCAAATCCCTAAATTTTACGAATCTAAATCATATCAATTCATATTAGATATAATGTATCAACGGATGTGACTGTTTCGAATTCGCAACCCCCGACCACCCCCGACCCAAAGGCACCCCATGAATCAGTAATGAGTAAATTAACGCCACCTATTGTTTAGAAACCATGTTTTTATATCGGAATATTAATAACCGTCGGCATTGTCTCGGTTTTTGGGGAAGAAAAATGTTCCGGTCCCAAGTAGAATGGGGGGCATGGGGGTTGATTTGATTGATTTTAGCATTAATTTCAATGAAAACAATGGCCGAGGATGTTTTGGACATCGCCAAATTGCGTTTGAGGAAGTTCCAGGTGGGGTGAGGGAAAGAAAATTGGAAAAAGTTTCTTCAGATTCTTCGAAATTATTTCACATTTTACACCATAACATTCCAATAAGACATTCAATGATTCATCAAAATTCGACATTACAGTCATTTATTTAACAATTAGTACTTAATTAATATTTAAGGGCTTAGATAAGTCTGAACTAGCGATAATTTAAGATAATACGCGCAATTATGAGGCAGAAACCAATTAAACAGAAGCTATTATGCGGCGTGCGGTGTTCACGAAATTCGTCAATTACTCAGAATTCCGAATTCGTCCGATCACACAATACGCCTCTTAATGGATACACAGATAGGGTCTTGTACCGATAATATGTCACAAATCATCTTCTACAGCACACAAAGTTTATAATGAATTGACATATTCTGTACACGTGTTGCGCTCTGAACTAACGCGCCGACATGTGTCATATGCATGATTTAGAGCCAATCTAAAGCGGACCTTACCCCCTTCGCTTCTAGTTTAATTTCACTGGAAGCTGTAACCACTTTAGTTTGTTCCACTCCATTGGAATTTGGCTCTTATTGGGACCCATAGTGGAGTGATTTCAGTTGAAACGTCGGGTGCGTAAGTCCCATTATTGTGTATAGCGCCTATTCTAATAAGAGGTGTAATACGCGAAGTGCCTGTTATTGGGATCGATGTTAATGCATCTACTGTTTAATTTTCAATACCTAGAAGGTACAATTAATTTGTAAATTGTCTAGAGTGATTAACTTTTTAGCGAATACTTAATTATGGGAACTATATTTAGGTACTAATAACTCAACAACAACAAGATTCAAGAAATTGTTGACTACAAGGAAATATTTTATACATTAACATTACATTAAATACTAACATTAAAATAATTGACCAAACTAGTATTTTACAAATATTTTACCTACAAAGACAATAATAAATTCACTATAAGCCTGAAAAAGTTTCACATACTTACATATTCTTATTAAATATTCACTCAATTAGCAAGGCCTTCATAAAATTTAAATGATAATCCCTACTCAGAAGGAACACATAATTAAAACGATATTGATAGCCGTCTCGATATTTCCGAGATAAGGCGTGATGCAATTACCATCTTTGATACGCTAATGTTTTATTTATATGTCCGTAATTAGTTCGACACGTATCTGAATCGGACCATCAATATTAATTTGCCATTACAATAACTTCTCAGAGCGAAGGGCGTGGGCGGTGAGGCGGATAATTGAAACTTAGTACTTAGTTATGTTTGTTATCAGCAATGTTTATTTATGTGCGATATGCATAAACAAATAAAAAAGGCAAATAATTCCTGACTCATTTCAATGCAAATAAACGAATTAACGATGCAAACGTAATCACCCGTGGCGAAGCTCATGTTTTTTTACTACAGACAATCTTAGTCTTGACCAGATAGAAGAGTATTAGACCTTACTGATAAACGTTATTTAAATCAAATCTGAAATGAAAGCAGGAAAGCTACAAAATATTGAAGTTAAAAAATAAACGAGTAATGTGAACGAGATAAGATCAGGAAAATGAAATTACTGAAGAGTAGAACTATTATGTAAATATTATATGAAAAGAACAGCTGGAATGAAGCGTCCGTAAATAAGAACTGGGAACCTGGGACCTTGTTCTAGAGCTCAATGTGCATTTTCCCTATACCACATCCAAATAAATAATTCCATTTAAAATGTAGGTGAAAAAAGCATAATATATTTTCCTCATTCAATTACAATAAACTAAGAACTACTCAGCTTAAGAAACTTCTAATCCCACAATTGAACTACCTAAATAAAATACTTCTTGATATATGTTCAGGAAAAATCTCGTTTTATATTAGATGCAAAATATTATATGTATGTCTTTGATCAAAGCAAGTGCATCTCCTCAATATTTGACAAACAAAATAAACATTTTTCAACACTTGGAAATGTGGAAAGTGACGAAAAGACGTTGACAGAATTACTAGGAAATTGTACGACCGTGAAGGTAAGCGTACTGAGCGAGACTGTATTCTGCCTCAGGCAGAGTCTATAATTGTACATCTTGAAAATATCATTCGATGCGGTTTGAAACCAAATATCAACGCTTTTCTTCAATATGACATCTCAAAGATAGTCCCGAAATATATTAGAAACAGATGTTTACTTTATTAAACTTGAAATATTCTGGAAGCGCCACAAAGAAGCGATATCTCACAAAAAGAGGATTGTAATAGCGCTTTCGAATGTATTTGAGAACAAGATGACACTATATGGATCGATCGGGTGCGAATGAGACAACAAATATTGTTTACAAAGATATCAAACGGCAATTTACGTTGTTTCAACGCGATGTGTCATTCCTTCAGATTTTTCAGACTGACTCAGTTATGTAAACTGCTGACTAACAACGTGACTAAAAGGCATAAAATGATATCATTAGAATACTTTTATCGGCTTCGCATCTTTGTCCAAATTGTTATCTACTCGTCAACTTTATCTTTTAATTTATGGGACACATCAAAGTGGTTCTAAGTATAGGCGATTGCGCCAATCAAACATCATGCCAATTTAGTTCTTATAATTATAGCTATCTCGTCTATAATTGTGTGGGTTTTTATGACAGGTACAAAAATATGTTGCTGTGTACGTTTACTTAATAACCAGTGACGTCAGTTGTAAAACCAAGAATTACAGTGTAAGAGAAACAAAAGTTCGAAAATAAGCGAGTCTTTGAAGATAAATAATTTATTGCTCCACTAAAACCTGCATAAGAAAGAAATGTTGATAAACTTCGAACATTAAATATGTAACTGTTGACGATCGTAAAAGATGGATGCCAGACGTAGTACATACATAAATATCACTTCGTAGGAAGTATAACTTTTATTAGTTTGCCGTCGTAGAGGCGTACTTGCGTCGAGCAAATTAAAAAAGTGTTTCCACGGACGATTTGCACGGGAGCATTTGTTTGATGTGCTATCTGGGGCGAGGGATGTGGAGTCGGAGCGATCGCTCCGATTTTTTGAACGCATCAAATGAATTGATATATGAGACAGGAGCGTGTCGTGCAACCGCGGACGTTTTCGATATTATCAGCATCCCGTGCGCGAGCGTCAGGCGCCCGCTAATAGATTCAACAGGTGTGCCGCAGGGTGGTCTAATCGGCCCGCGACTTTTTTGTTTACATTTCACGAATTTATCGCATACGTTGACGTCTCGAGGCGCTCGTTTGATTCATGCGCCCGCGCTGTCGCTTTTTAATACTGATTTACAATAAAAACAGAACTGTTTCACCGGCGATTGATGCGAGTTATGATTAATGTCGAGCCTTTGATGTCGGCTGCTATGAATCTATCGAGTTGGCTTCTGAATATCGACGCTCGGCGTGTATAAATAAACTGAGCGAGTACGACGCGAGCGCCGTCTTCGTTTTAGTTAATTATGAGGTTATTAAAGCATTGCTGACTGTCTAACAAACTTCACTGGATATTACGTTTCTCGTCGAGAATGAGGTTTTGATAACGACACGCCAATTTGTTTACGAGTCGCTTTTTGTTTTATTAAATGTAACAGGATTTGGTTTCTCATTTTATAGAATCAGTGCAATGAGTCTTTTATGAAGTTAATTAACTACCAGCAAAGAATCCATTGTTGGCAACAACAACGTGGATTAGTAACATGTAACGATATTATTCACCGATGACACGAATCTGTGTAACAGTAAAGCAATACACTTATATTTCGAACAAAAACTCATCGACGTCTCAGCACGCTATACTGTCGCTACACACACGATCAAATTATCTCTTTTTGGTCGTTAAAATTAGACTAATCAGCATCAGTACAAAGAATCACATCGCTTTCATCATCGACACGATGATGTTTACGCCGCATCTTCCGAGAACCGCCGGCCGGTATTCAATACTTGGAAATAAATATGTGAGTTTGACATTTGCTTTCATGTATTGCTTGCGTGTTTCGTGTGTAATTACGGGGTTCAGCGGAGATCGGCCGCCTTGGCTTGCTGTGAATAAAGTTGATTTTGTATCAGCTTTTCGTGCTCGGCGTCTCTAGGTTTTTTGTTATTAAATTATCGTGCGTGGCGATTTCAGAGATGATAGGTTGCGTTTGATGGGGCGTCTGATTGCATCTCTTGTCGACGTTCCGGATCCGTTGCTTTCTCTTTGATTGACTGCGATTAGAGGCGCGTTTGTCTTGTTTGACATCTCGCTCAGGTCAAAGGCAATCAGCGATTTCACGGCCGGCCTCCGTTTCACTTCCGATTCCACTTGAAATGTATCATTGAATAGTATAAAAAGTGCACATTATAATTGTACGATCTCTTATAAATGTGCTTCTTGAAAGAGTATAGCGAATAAAATTGGCAACATGGCGACAACTTTGTTGGCACTACTCGCGTGCTCCACATTTGCCAAGTAATTGAGATTATAAATGATATCGATATATGTCAATATAGTCTAAAATGGTCCATATACCGCCCGTATATCATTAGTCATATGGGTTCAAAGATAATTCACTACCGAACCGCCACGAGTTTACGACGGCCGAAACCTAATAAGAGAAACGCGTGCGTGAACCAAAAATAACAAAATTAAAATAAATCGAACGACAGACAGTCGTCATAAACTAATTTTGAGTGTTTTCCTTTTGGTGTACACAAAAATAGCGTCATCACTCTTTCATGTCCCGCGCGGGAGTGACATTAAGAATTTACAGTTCGGGATTTAGTACAACGCCATCTAGTGCTTAAGATGAAAGTTAAATTCATAAGAAAGGTGTGTTTGATTTATATGGCGGCTTCCAACTGGTCCGGTATTTAAATAATTTCAATAAACGTTATGGCATTCCATCATGGCGTTACATCTGTACTCCAGTCATCGCTTTTTCTTCAGTTACTTTTTCTTTTACAGAAAGTCAGACAAACATTCCAAAGCAGTTATATGGTTAATTGCTAATTAATGTTTGCCATTATCAACAAAACTCTGTTATCCATTCAATACATTTTTTCATAATTTTTCAAGTCAAAGTTAAATGAAAATTGCGTTCCAATCAAAACCAATTCAGAGAAGCCATAATCAGAAAAGTTGTTTCAAAACTGAACTGAATCGTTTATCGGTTGTCATCAAAAAGAAATAACGTTTCCAACCACCCTTCTATTGCCAACTTAATTAAAATCGAGTGAGATTTGGAAAAGCGAAGAAAAAACAGAAAAGTTTGTCAGCCGAATGGGGTTAATAAGAAGTTTGAAAAGTCACCGAGCTCTATAAAGATCAATATTGTGTGCGAAATAAAAGTCGCTAAGAAAGGGTTTTCTTTGAAAGATTTTACGAATGTTTCCACGGACTTAGCAATTATTTCAATCGAAGAAGAAGTATGGCTTCATCGTCAATTCTCTAAACTTTGAATGCCGGTACTTTTTGTTTGTAGAAACAAAGTTACAAATTTTCTAAAACCTGTTACAAATGGTAGTAGCTGTAATCGATAGCGCTACTACTTGTTTAAAGGCAAAAATAAAATTTAGTGATGTGTGCGTAGATCAGCCTTGATAAACAAAAATAGAGCAAATAGGCTATAGCTATCAAAAAATATATTAACGAATTCGAAAAAGCATCGTTCATTTTAGAAATTCATCCGCACAAACATCGTCAAAACGACAACGTCGAGGAGTAATTAATTCGGAACGGAATAAAACTATCTCACAAAGCAGCGAATGAGCCAAAACACTCGATGCTCATTCAAGTGCATGCAGCTCACGCACTGCAGATTGAAAGAAGCCTGCAACAGAGTCCTAAATGCCTAAATGCATCCATTCATCCACAGTCATTACCGTATTGAATCGCCAAATTTCTCGCTACTACTGAATTGGAGGACCCTTTTGTTTCTCAACGATGCCTATTTCATTTGCTCCGCTGGAAATTTCAATGCACGAAAAATCTTTGTATGATCCCACTAAAGAAGTCTTTCAGTGGAATCGGCAATGTTTACAAAATGTCGGCTTTCAAATTATTCATATTAAGCGAAATCCCAAATTTTGATAGAGATGTTTCGAAAGCCTTCCGACAAGTAGAATAGATTACTAAAAAAAGATAAACAGATTTTTGGCTGCAAAAGTAGCTGTAAACGTGAAACACAGAAATCTAAACTAAATTATGGTAAGAGGAAACGTATGTATATGAGTTTTTGTATAGACGGTTCAAGCTAATAGTAATCGGTATCAACCTACCAAAAGTGTCATCAGAACAATTGCTTACATCAGTCTAACCCTATCAGGCTCGTACACATCCGCAGTATTGTGTCACGTTGCTAAAGGCGAACAATTCTGAGATGATCCGTCTTGATATTACAAAATTTATCACTCGAATTAGTTTCAGAGTCTATGCACTCTCCCAGTGTCAACGGATACGCGCGTGGGTGGTAATGTTTCGACGATGGCCGGCAAATAAATAGCTAAATTGATTTTAATGCAGCATCACTTCCTCCGCCCGCCTCTCCAACGGTTCAGCTCAATACATTACAGCCGTCGATAATATTGATTGATTGACCACTATCAATAAGCGACGCTAGTTGAGGCCATTTAGTTCGATACTGTTCAGTAAATAGATGACCTTTTAGATTGTTTAGTCGCTAAGTGTGTAATTGTTAAATTGATATATTTGTTTTTCATTTTTTAACTTATTATCTTCGTTATTTACACTTTTGTAGTTTTTTAGAATTAATATCATTAACATAATAACCAGGACTGATTTCATGAATTTCATTCAATTAGAAAGAAAGAAAGAAAGAAAGTTTTTATTCGCCATAAGGCCTACAACCAATACATAATAATATGATAAAGTAACACTAAACTAAATGAATATGAAGGAGAGTGTGATTGTAGGCAAACCCATGACGAAATGGACACTGTTCAGCAATTAGGCTAGCTGTCCGTAAACAGCTAGCGCTGATCTTCCACAGTGTCCACTCGGTCACATCACGGATCACCCATCAGTACATGCTTAACTTCTTAAACAACAAACAAAGTCAACAAAGCTACAACTTAAACTAAAATAATAAGTAATAAAATTTATATAAAAATAGATATATGATGACAATTGGTCAACAAAAAGATGAATACTTATTCCTTTTCTTCCAATTGTATTGACCATGTTAGTAAGGAACCACGATGAAAGAATTACAAGTTAATATGAAAGGGTTATTGTTTCTGGGTCTCATAAAGCGTGATATTTATTTAGTGCAAGGATTACCGACCGTTCGGTGCCGATCAATCATTCCATTGAACGTATCCTGTTCCCCTTCTATAGTGTTGCCGGTTACCAATTGGTATCGATGAATTGATACGTCTCAGATCTACGTGTAAGATGTTGCTGATAAACCAAGTGATTTGAAGATTTCTAACTATTGCACACAGGCAATTGTTTTCACATTAATAATATCTTGTTAGAAAATTGGTTGTTAATATATCTACATAAACTATTCGTCAATATACGAATAGTTAGGTACAAATGTGAAGCAATAAAAATGTTTGCCTAAAAACATCCATTATTCAATTCATTCAAGATATTCAATTATTATAAATTTTTTGTTTCCTAGTTTATAGAATATTTCCTTGGGTGTTATAATTTACTTCTGGTATAATATAATAGTACTAAGTTTTCAATTATATTCGAAATTAGTTATAAATAGGCATGTGATACGTTGTGAGCAATCAGAGGAGCTGCAACATTTTGCACGTCTACATTAAACTAAACAGTTGCAGTTGAACTATCGACAGCTTGTCCCAGCACTAGATCTATCCAACTGTCAAATCCAATTCAACGATGCCCCCGCACATGTAATTGATTTATTGATCGTACGTTACGTTCGATACCAGCGGGCGCATCGTCAAGGCTATTGCATCCTCTAATTTTCTACCAGTTAACCGGGTGACCTCATACGCACAACTCACGCTTATCTATACGGGAAGTCGGATCCGTCTGTTGGATCTGGGGATCTCAGCATCTCCTAAGCCTTTAATTTATCGCCTATTGTTTGGTTTTTATATCCGGTGTTGAGCGAACTTTGAGTATGAATGTAGACACTTTGAAGTCCGGTAGATACAATAGTATCTTGTATGCATTAACAACTACTTAATTGATTATTGTTTTATATAACTAGTGTTTATTAAGGATTCTAGTTAAGATTTACAATATGTAAAGTGAAAATGATTTTATATATTACCTCTTTTTCTTTGGCAGCAAGTTCATTCTCCAAGTTGCCTCCCTGGTTCACTACAGGACTGCTCCGCGAAGAATTGCTATTACTCCTCGCCGTAGCAGCCATTTCTATCTTATGTTCTAAATCTTCATCAATTTCTGGTGATCTTCTCTTCTCTTCTTTGATATCTGGACTGAATCCGTCTGGTATTCTGGTCTCTGTGGCCTGGTCCCTCGTGGGTTCTAGGTGGGTGCCATTGGTTTTCGGTGGCACTGTGGCTTGGAGGGGGGTCGGGCTTGTGGTAGCTAGCTGCTCTTTTAGCGTAGTCACCTCCTTCTCCGCCAAGGTAGCTCTCTGTAACAAACAAATTAATATTAGCTTTTCGCATTTTCTTTCGTTTAAACAACAAGTATATTCTCTTCTCTTTTCAAAGTAAATTAAATTCAGTTTTTTGTATTTTTGTTCCCTTTTGTGTAGGTGTACAATTGTTTAATTAACTGCATCCTCAGTCCATTCAATATTCATTTTTGTGCAATAGCGGAAACATTGATTCGCAGGCGCCTGTTTCACGGGCCGTTGTTTTTAATCTAATTATCAGTTCCCATAGCCCGGTTGGTCTGGCCGGTGACGTAGGGATCCTTTGTGGCACTTCCTGCAGCATTCATTACGCTGTTCATTTAGTGCCTAATCTGTTCGATCTCGTCATTAAAACGGATGTTGGATGTTGATTGGTCGGCGCGAGAGCCTTTGTTGGGACTACTCGACCGTTGGTTTTTGTCCTGGATCCCGTTCGCATTACCGATTCGCGCTGCAATCGCCGACGGTTTAATTTGGGTTCGAATGTGGTTATCATGATTTTTAAGATCTTCAAGGTAAATTGCAGGCAAGATTACGTTGGTGTATTTACAAGTCTTATTTTAAATATCATATGATACGGTTTGATAAAGATGTTTTAATTGATTTAAACTACAATTATTTCATCCTTGTACTATAAAGTAAGTACACACACCTAGGACTTCGATTATGAGCAGATTTTTTCTCTATTAAAGATGATCTGTAAGTCTCAGCTGCATCTAATTATTCTCAAAGATAGTTAAGGATAGCCGAAGCTCAATAAAGGCATAGAAAAAACATTGTGGTTAATGACCCCGTAAGGAAAGCAAATGAGAAGGAATGTGCGAGCACGCGTGACGTGCCGGGCGCCGCTGGGCAGATAGCATCGCACGGTAAGGAGGTTGGTAGACAGGATTAGCTGGCTTTGATGCTTGTTTGATCATTGCTCCAGAGCACCGTTTCCCAATTGACAGGCAACCCGGCACCGGGCCACTACAATTATATTTCGGGTTGAAGCATTGTTTATTTGTATACATAACCATAATACATGTTTATACAAATTTTGAGTACTAAGGTCTTAATACTTTTTTTCCATTTTACACAAGAAATCCCTGTGTTTAAGTTGGACTCGCACTTCGCTAGTTTTTCCCACATTAACACAGTTAAATTTTCTGGACATTAAAACTGTTTGACCTTAAATCTTGGTGGGTCACAAATGGTTAGACAACATTATAACCGGGCCACGGTATAAAAACGTTAGGGAAAGATTGCTTTAGAGTTTTATAAAAATAAGTCGATGTTATCCTTAAATTCGTTTGTCCGGCCGTTCGTCTATCTTGTCTGTCGAATCGTTTTCCTTACTTTAGGGATATCTATAGTCATCATAGACCGGAATAGTAAAGATAAATATCAAAATCAAAATAAATGACTTTTATGTTTTATTTGTTCTGTTGTTAAAAGTGTCAAACTTGGTGTTATAGCAAACTTTGAGTAAAATAATAAAAATCGACCAAGCGTTAGTCGGGTTCCCGCTAAGAATGAAATGAATAAAAAAACCACACTGTCTTGGTAAATATATAACCTTCAATATAGTTTGGTGCTACGGAATTCTCAGTGCTGATTCCGATTCGCATATAGCTGGATTTGTTAACGGTCAGTTGATATAGCCACTGTAGTTTTAACAAATTATCTGATTTAATCAAATCTTTGTTGTTAATTTGACATTATTCGTTAATTTGTTTTGTACCGTTTCAATAAAAAATGCGATTTGTCTTTAACTATCTAAATTTAATTATTTATTAATTCGTTTTTAATAATTTTTATTTTAAATTTTAAGTAACTACGTTTTACGCTTTAAGACTGCATATTAATAACTTTCTTAAAAAATATAGAATATCATATCCACTAGTGTACAATATCTTAACACGCAGCTATGCCGCGCCTACGCGTTCGTTCGGTTTCCCGATGAAATCTACGATTGTCGGATTAATGGCGAAGATTCGTCCGATAATTAACGCTTTATCTCTCAATTCGTTTGATTGCATTGTTTTTATATATCTCGTTTTATTCGAAAATCTACTCTACTTACTTGTGATCAAAAGGGGTTTCTCTTTAAACAGAAGTAACGATAGATAGGCGTTTCAATTCCCATAAATGTAAAGAAAGTGTAGGCGGAAATCGATAAAATGTTACAAACAATGCGATATCCCGATAGGCTCTGATAGGGATTAGAGGTCTTAGCAATACACTTGTGGCAATTGAAGATTTGTTTAATGAAATACGTTTTTTAAAATGCGGAAACAAATGTGTTGACGACATACTTGGCTGTAGTATACAAGATCATAAGATCGTATATGACATTAATGTCTCATTAATTGGAACGCTTAATAGGTTCAATAAGGAATCTACAAGTCGATGATGGTAATTGACCACTGCATCGATCATCGCTAAATCCAGAAGCCAGAATCCACGAAGCCCTGAATAAACTTAGGTGTCATTAAAGTTTCGTCTTGATAGAATTTACAAATCTTATCCTGAAGCCAATGTGATGAGTCATAAAATAATGACAGAAGCGATCAATCATACTCAATTTAGAGTATAGCTCAAATCATACGTTACGTCATGGCTAGATGACAATATTATAATTTCGGCCTACGGGCTATTCGTCTATAAATACTTGAGTGGGAGGTAAAACAGATAGGAGCGAATGAAAAAATTAATGTCTGAATCGTTTTATATTTCACTCAAATTGCCAAAATTGAAGTGAGCTAAAGAGAATATTTGGACGATGATGTCTCATATACGTTAAATATCATTCACACACCCACAAAAGATACTTTTTTTAAAGACCTCATTAATTTAAATAATTAATTTGAATATATGTACATGAAATACGGTGAAAGATTTTGAACGCCTCGATGTCGGAAGCGATAAGAAAAATATTACCAAAATTATATTTAAAAACTGAAGCGTAACGAATGTGAGTTTAATGACTTTTGGTTTAGTAGAGGAAATTAAAAATTAAACACGAAGCATAAAGAGAAATATTGACTTAATAAAAATGATAAATAGTTTTCACATCGCACATACGGTTCTCGGTTCAAATTCTAATCTAATTACATAAAGGCATTACATTTTTGGAACGGATAATTTTATGTCTACAACTAGAAAGTTAGAAAAGCGAGGCGATCGCTGCGTTCATTAAAAATCATGAATGTTTGCCCACTCAATTATGTACAGGGAAAATCACCCACCGTCTCGCATTAATTGTGAGAACTCGAACGTAAGAAAAATATAACAATTTGGTATCGTTAAAAATAACCGAAAGCCCAAATATTAGTGGAAATGTTTTTATAATTACAATTGTAATGGCTGACGACACAGTTAATTCCACGCCTTTAATGTGAGAGAATACCACGAGGTTGATGGCTATGGAACTGGATCTCACAACTTTGGAACATTGATTTATTGTTTTAGATACAATCGGATTTTTATCTTCTATTTTATAGAAATAGCAAGCATTTGGTAGTCCTGTTAAATTGCAAGCGATACCATTGTTTGTTTAGAGATGATTTTAATGTTTCGGTCTCTTGTTCTTAAGCGGAAACATATCTTAATGAACGTTATTGCTATTACATAAAATATGTATGATGGTCAAACCACAACGATTTGAAGAAACCTTGAAATCATAGTAAT
Source organism: Cecropterus toxeus (assembly GCA_018249875.1). Lineage (NCBI taxonomy): Eukaryota > Metazoa > Arthropoda > Insecta > Lepidoptera > Hesperiidae > Cecropterus > Cecropterus toxeus. The sequence goes on from DWNE01000090.1 coordinate 16,552, forward strand.
TATGAAAGAAGGAACATTATTACACTGCATGACCAACAGCCTAATGTTATAAATACGCGTTTGTAAGTATGTATGTGTGTTTGTTACTCTTTTATGCAAAATCTACTAGTCACTATTTCGTTGAAATTTGGCACTCAGATGACCTGAGCATCCTATTAACATGTAGGATACTTAATACCGTGGTAAATGTAACCAAAGCGGGCGGAGCCGCGAAAATAACCTAGGTTTAATTGAATTTTAACAATATTTGAGTGTTTTCGAAATCAATATTATCAAAGATAAAGAAAACAAAACAAAAACAATTCTCACCCGATTAGTCGTAGACAAAGGCGATGTGGAAACAATGGGGTCCAATCGCACCCGTTCGGTATTAATTCGGGTCCTTTCATCGGTTCATCAATACAATTTAATAAATTTGGGATAGCTCAATCAAAGTTTGCGGTTTCATTTTGTTTATCGACGACAATGGGATTTGGGACATCTCTTGAGACTGTTGCTCGTTGTCCCTTCACCAGATTATATACGATTCGAAAAATATAGGTGTAAATCAGTGAAATAATGTTATTGTATACGCAGGCAGCGAAACTATATTTGTGGTTTGTGGTTTAAGACTTTATTTCTCAAAAGATCTCATAACAAAACATTCACTTGGAGAGAAATAAAAATTTAAACATATAATATTACTACACCACGAGGGTACATGCAAAATTATAACAAACAGATTGTCTTAGACGTAGATGATGAAGGTAAGTGCAATGGTTCGTACAAAGAATAAGAGAAGAGTTGACTGGAAGTGACAAGGTGAGCGTACCAACTCCCTATCCTATTGTTTTATTTTTTATTCAAAAAGAGAGCTTTCACCGAAAGCTACATCACAATTACATTTTAATTTCATAACTTTTTGCTACAATTTGCAAGATTTCGCAGCCTTATAAGATCGAAGACATACATTTATTTTTAACGCTCAACGATAAGACTTTCAGCACCAAGCGAATATTTCTCTGAGATTAGAACTATTAATATTTATAACAGATCAATAGTTTTAAAAAGTCTCCTCGACACCGAAGGTGCACATCCTCTGCTGCCACAAATATAAAAGTGAAACTTACAGCTTTTTATTAGGTAGACTATGCCCCATTTTTTTTTAATATAAATATAAACTAAAATATTTTAAAGCATATCTAATAACATTATTATCCTGCACTACTATTTAACAGTATAGTGAAGTATAGATTTATACGAGGCGATTCAAATTAATCGTCCGATGTAGCAGAGTACCTGTTGGACTTTAGAACTTCAGTTGTTGAACATATTTACGACAGCTGTGATTACTTACCATTTGATGAACTGCGTATTCGTTAGCTATATCAATTCCATAAATAATAATCACCGTACACGTTGAGTCTAATACAAAATTAATTTTAAAATTCTGTATTAATTACATTAAAAAGATTACACGATTTTGACTGGCTACGTTACACCTAATTAAACTCTCAAAAATTCGTCTCGAATGCTCAGTAATAAAACTGAGTTATTTTCCATCAGCGTTCAGCCCCGATGACCAGTGTTCACAGATCGAATCAGCCTTATAAGTAGCAATTAAAACATCGTCCGATTCATTCACTAACTCTACTGCAACAAAGAATTGCTTATCTATTGAAACCATCGCCATCAAAATTGTTTAAGCCTCAGATTAGGCGAATCTCACGGGAGCAACGGTACGCTCTAATGTTTCAATGAGTTAATACGATTTACTGAGCCAAAAATTTCATGTTTTAGCTTTTTATGAATATTAATATCAACATTACTTTTTATTGTTACTATTTCTCATCGCTCTGCTCGATTTTAGACTCTGTTACGTGTTTTCAAGGCTTTGCTTCGAACGGAGTGTATTTGTTGAGCGTATGTACAACTGGAGTAACTGAAACAAGACTACAACGTCTGCCCATATTGAGTATTTTTTGTGCATTTACTAAGTATTCAGCGTTGTATTTTCTTTTATCTGCTTGCGAATTTATTTCGAAATTCGCACTAGTTAACCCGAAACTAGTTATTCTTGTCACTGTAACGAGAATTTTAATTAGTGAATTGCTTTTGTCTATACGCAGAAGCTTTAAATTCTGTCGGTAAATATTTTTTTTATATTTTCGGATGTACACGTTTTTGCAAACGAGTAACTTGCGGAAATATAACATAATTATTTATTGTTTTCACGCTCTGTACATAGTATAGACGTGATAGATTATAAAAATATAAAGTGCCGCACTTTATATTATTTAGAACTTTAGTTGTAGTTTGTACCCAGAATAGAAATCTTGAATCATTGGTGTGGTAAGACAAAGGATGTAAAGTACATACATATCTTAAGACCTTATATATTCTATCAAACTTACTTGAGCTGTACAAATTGTCTATGGATGGCAAAAGCCCACTGCGGCGTACTGCATGCTTGTTTATTACTTATTTTATTGTTTTTCTTATTTACCAGGTGGAAGAACCAGTGTAGTTCGATCGGGGAGGTATCACTGCAACATCCATTTCTAGCGTGAAGCAGTTCTTGCGTTTCGGTGGAAAGGTATTGTTTTTGGCTCACTTATATACGAGGCGACCATCTTAAGATCATCCTAGGTAGTACCGGCGCATCTATGACTTCAGGAAGAATCCCAATTCAATATGAAGTAGCTTACGTTCGCACGCGGCAGTAACCACTTATAATCAGGTGGACTGCTCGTTTGCTACTACAACCTGGTAAAAAAGCATTTTCTTTCGAATAACTATTATGTCAATCAGGTCAGTTTATAGATGTAGAAACGACTGAAATAAATTTAATACATACAGAAAAACATCATTTGTACTCGTGAAGTATAGTAGTCAATCATCACACAAGGGAATGCTGAAACAACAGTCACTAGACAAAGCGTCCGATTGGCACAGTTTCAGTCATTCAGTGACTCACCCAGACAGCGCTAAGCTTCGGAATTTCTAATGTAAATTTAACATTATTGATATTGATATTCCGATGATTCTAACACTCCAATTCATCGTTTTCAGGGAATTTTGTAGCGACAGAATTAGTGCGTTCGTCATCTTTTTTTTCTTACAAATAAATGCGAAAGTTTGTCAGGTTATGTGTATATTGTTCACGCAAAAATTACTAATTAGGTTTGGATGAAATTTACCAAACAGATAGGTAATGATCTGCATTAACATATAAGGACATTTATTACCGTTGTGAACGTGACGGAAGCGAGCGTAGTCACGGGAATATAGTAGTATTTCATAATGGTAAAACAGTCGGAGCGGTGACCAAAACGGTCTGACAAGCAGTGGGTTCCGGGTTCGATCCGCGACTGTGGTAGCAAGCGGGACTATGAGTGTAAAAAGCCTTATTTATTTATTCGTAATAAGAGATATTTTTAATCTGAAAACAATTAGCTGTAGTTTTTTCTCTCTTCATAACTTCTTACACAATTAATTATGATGTCGTTGTTTCATACCTTGTGTAATGAAGATTCTCATTCCTCTCTTCAATTGTTTCAGGCTTGGTTCTTCATATATCTATTAACGAGGTTTATATTTCGTTGTAACCACAGTTATCCAGTTAACATGATAATCTAGCTATCAACACGTGTTGTATGTGAAATGAAAAAATTAAGCATTATTTATGCACGGTTTGACAATAAAACTCCACATCGCTCTCACCGAATAACGTTTTCCGCCATTATTGTTCAAAGCGGTTTTATTATGATTATGATTTAGAAACGGATGCGTCTGCTCATTGAAATTCACGGCTCTTATCTGATTTCATCTTCATGTATCATATTAATTGGCCATTCCACATCGGTCTTAATTAACCGTAATTTTTATTTCGGCTTTACGATTTTCGGATTACATTTCCGCGAGCTCAACTAACTGTTGTGTTCTGATGTTTACGGAACAGTTATGTTTGACGCTCGATTCTTGTCTGTATTTGCAGTCAAGTGATTCTTAGCCAATGTTTTTTGAAGGTTGTAGAACTCTTTCTTGTTCGTGTTTGATGTCACTATCACTTATTTTGCACTTATTGTAATGTTTTCGATTCTAATTTGAGTCGATAGCTGTGCAGAGTCTTAGTTATACCTCCTACTACCGATTCATAAGGACAACTCAGGCCTTTAGAGTTATTATTAGCTTTAGGTTAAGGGCTCTTATTGACGATTATCGATGAGAGCTACAGTGACCACATAAATAAGGATTTAGATTGTGGATATCCACCATTATATCTCCCTTGAAGCTTTACATTGTTTTTGAAATGTAGATATCCCTTACGAAATGGCGACACATACTTGACCACAAACCCGTAAACGACAAAATAAACAGACTCAAATTCAATTCTCTGAATGAATTCGTAATAGACTGAGAAAAAAACGCCCGTCACAACTTGCCGTAACCCTGCGTCTGCCACCAAGAAAAATTAACGCACTCGCTAAGGGTTGGGTCCCCCAGACCCCGCATTATACGGGGAGCGGTCACTAATTAATGGAAAAGGATTAAATTCGTACGGAATTGAAATAAAATAAATATGATAAAGGACGGGTCTCCTTGGACGAGGGCTTCGGGTGGGTTTTTTGTTGGCCACCCCCGTCGATATGTAGGCGACTTGTTAATTAATTTGGGCTTTCTTTGCACAGATAAGTTATCGGAGCGTGATTTTCGTTTTGCTTATTTATTTGTATTGATAATATATTTTCTGTATTCCTAAAATTGTAAATAAATACCGAGTATTTAATTAAATAACAGTACTACCATTTTAATCAATGGACGTGAGAATGTTCAATATGATCCTAGCTAATTTGATTCAATATTTAATTATTCAATACCTTAGTAAAGACGAAAAATTTAAATGACAATAGTGTTAATATAAACAAAGACACGGAAAACATTTTTAAATAATTGAATTGGGTGAAAATCGGTTAGAAGCTTACAGGATTATGCATCGGTCTGGTGAGCACTGCGCATTGTTCGGAACGTGTAGAACTGGACAAATTCGCGGAGGGGGTCTCGAAGACCCAACAAGAATTAAGAGGGTTAATTTTTGAAATAAATCAAAGGCAAAAAGCTGTTCAGACCTTGATGTTAAGGTTTTATGTAAAGATTACGACGTACTTGTTACTGTGTGATTTTCTTCATAACAATGTATAAGAAGTGTTAGTCTAAACTTACTACAATTTTGGTGTCTTACGACTGATGTCCCGTGTTCAAATCCCCGTCCTCGCCTTTTTAAAGTTTTTCAGATATTAAGATTTAATGTTTACACATTGTAACGGTGAATGAAAACATTTTGACGCCCCGCGTGGCTGAGCGGTTACCATACCGATCTAACGCGCAGAGGGTCCCGGGTTCGATCTCCGGCCAGACAGGCATCTGAATGATCATGAGTTTAGATTTCTGTTCTGGGTCTGGGTGTTTGTGTATTCGTCTTTGTGTGTCCATGGCACCCACGACACAGGAGAACATCCTAGTGTGGGGCTTTGAGTGTAGAGCGTCAAATTCTGAACAAACTAAAATATGACTGATTTACACGTTTGTAGTTAGCTATTTATCAACATAGCGTGGTTTATTATGGGCTAACTTTAACACTCTAAGAGAAGACTGTGCCTAACAATGGTACAGCAATAATTGTAACACTACATTTTATAGTAAATTAAATTTAGATTCTACAAAGTCGGAATTGTACAAAAGAGTAAAAAAAAGACTCTTCTCTTTTGTACTATTCAGACTTAATTTAACCTGCAGTTGATTAACTGTTACTATTTCAAGTAAACAAATAACTTATACAATATCCTCTCATACTCGAATCTATCAGACGGTGCGTCTGTATATTTTTAGTTGTTTGTTGCGTCCTTTGTCTGGGTCCACCCCTCGTACCCCAAATCACGAGTGTGTGACCGGTCAAATATTTATTGTTTAAATGCTATAAATAGTAAATTAATAGACACATTGAGATGACCTAGAGGTTTTTTTATCAAATCTAAATAGCAATCCTGACGGCGACGGAGTGGTTACTGCCACCCATAGACGTTTGTTATCAAATCCGCAAAGACTAAGTTCTGATATATGATTTTAAGCTGATATTATCGCGGAATTAATACATTTTAATATGTTATGGGTACTCACGATATGCGGGCTTTTAAGGTTTTTTTGCGGATATTTCTGTAATGAAAAAACTACTTTTTTTTAATCTGATTGAAGTAGCAAACGAGCATGCAGTCCACCTGATGGAAAGTTGTCACTGCCGCCCATAGACACCTGTAAACAACTTCAAATAGAACATAGGTTCAATCTGAAGTCAATCACAGATGCGTTGCTACTCCCGAGGACTATGATGGTCGCCTCATATAAAAGTGTGCCGGCAACCACACCCTTCCATCGAAACGCAAAAAAACGCTTCACGGTAGAAATAGGTGTGGCGGTTGGACTTCCCCGGTCGAAGGGTTCTATTTGAAGTAGATCACAGAGCTACTCCCGAGGTCAGATAGTCGCTTCATATATAAATGAGCCGGCAAGCACACCCTTTCACCGAAACGCAAGAACTGCTTTACGCTTGAAACACGTGTGTCGGTGGTACCTCCCGATTGAATAATATTTGTATCTAATTATTATTTTTTCATTACAGAAATTAACAAAAAATGTTATTTGAAAACAGAACAAATTCTTGTTTATTGATTTCATTATCAAGAGCAGTTTCAATTCAAAATGAAATGGAGCGTTGGAAAATAAAGATAAGATGCTTAATCAAATTACGTACAATTGGGCGATATTAAAAAAGAATGTTTGTCTATTCCCCCGTAGTCGATACCACTCGGCCGGGGTCTTAATCTCTCAATGTCAGTTTTAATTTGCTCCTCGCATCGAATTACCCAGGTTTTATTTTTGAAACTCCCGTAGACAAGCGAAGGAAACAAGTTTCGACAGCTCGAAATAATATAATCTTCTGCTGAAGTATGCGAAAAATGTAATTCTTAGAATGGTTTAGTTTCTTCCGTATTAAAAAATCTAACTTTGAGTTGGATGTAACGGTTAATACCTGATGCGGTAGAAAGATAAAATTATAAAATTAACATAAAATATTTGTGTTTGCCGGTTCATGTTCATGAGGTGATCATTTTTATCCTTGCCAGTAGCAACGGGTATGATTGACCTTAGATAGCCTTTCTATATGTCGATTATATATCTCGGCAGTGACTTCCCATTACGTGGACCGTATGCTCGTATGATACTTCAAAGCCAGAAATTAAGATCTAACTAGGTAAGTATATTTCTCAAATGTCAGCTGTTTGTTGAGTGGAATCAATATCCTTACTAAATGGATTACTTGAATTCCATTCGTATAGGTAAATAAATTACTATCTGTACCTGCTTCTGTAAAATTAAACAACGATGTAGCTTTGCATACGAAAATTAATTAGAAAAGTTCAAAAACTGCGGGAGTTCAAGTTGCAACCACAATTTCGAACGTCCAATACGTTCGAACGCACAAAACAAAATCCGCGAAGCGTGAATCAAAGTCAGGTAGACGGCAAACAAAACCGGAACGAGTATCCAAACAGTCAATCGGAAACTAGATAATTCAATTCCGAATAATTCGGAACGAACTCAAACTCTGATTGACGAATTCAAACAGCGCTGCGATCGACAAGACAGGTATTAGAGAGCTAATCATTATTAGATATTGAATTTTCGTAACTTTGGACTCATCCGCTTTCTAATTTACTAATGAATCCGAGTGGTGCTGCCATTAGGTTCCCCCTACCCCCCCGGAGGAGGGGTGAAAGGGGTAAGACCTCGCGCGAATTTTCGTCTTTTATACGAGTACATGTAGAACGATAATCCGATTGGTTTGGGCGCTCCACATTTGAATTTTCGTGTGTTTTCGGTAATTCTCGCGACGGTTTGACTTTGTAGTGACGTTTCATTTCCGAAATTGGTTTGTTTGATATTTAAATTTCGAATTCTAGAATGTCGGTCAAAGGTGCTCAGTACGGATGGAAAATACATCCGTAAATTACTTTTGTTGGATTGGGAGTACTCAGTGGAGTGAACTTCTTGGTTTTAGATTATTTTTAGTTTGAAGGCATTAGAATGAGTATAGTTCGGTACCACCGTCACACCTATTTCTAGCGTGAAGCAGATCCTGCGTTTCGGTGGTAGCGACCATTGTAGTCCCCGAAAGTAGCAACGCACCTGTGATTGACTTCAGATAGAACCCCTGTTCTGTATGAAGTTCCTTACAGATGTCCATGGGATAGTGGCCACTTACCATCAAAAAAAAAGATTGTGTATATATTTTGTCACATTCTTAATAGTGTCGTTTGTTATTAAAAGATAATTACGAACAAAACGAATACGATGTCGACGTAGAGTATTTGTGAAGATAATTTTTAGCCAACTTTGATGGCGTCTATAAATAAAACTACATTCGTAGTAAGAGCGAAATAGTCAAAGATTTTATTTCTTCGCTGGCAACACGCCAGAAGTGCTAAACAGTCATGTCAGATACTGCAAAAAAATTAAATTATTTTCATTTAATACCATCTTTTGTACGTTATGGTTGTTTTCATATTTTTTTATTATTTCTCTAAATTTCTTAGTATTAAGATATTTTATATGTAATAAGGAAAATTAATGTAGATTATAAATAAATAATATTTAGTGGAGTGGGTATGAGTTTAGTTAGATACATTTCATATTAAAATATACCAAAGACACTTTACATTTGAAATTTATTTAATTTATATTCTTTTTATCTCCATTTGCTCTTTGTTTCCATTTAGTTTTGAAATAAAAGGAATCATTAATAGAAGTAGAAAACTACATAAAGTACAATTATTTAACAAGAAATAATCATCAATAAAGGGTATTATTTCTAATCTATTTCTTTGATGATAAGGCCATCTCCGCACTGCAACGCACTGCTCCGGCGGTGCGGTGATGCATTAAGCAAGTATTGAGTTAGCGAACTCACAGACAATAAAACGCAACACCTGCGCGTTGAGTGAAGTGATACCTTTGAGAGCATCTGGGACGAGTTTAAGTAAATTTAATTTCAATTAAAAGTTAAAATCTATTCTGGTTCGACGTTCCAGAATTACGTTCATTCCAGCATTACGATTTTTTTCAGACGTATTACAGTAACATCTAAGCTCACTCTAGACTCTCAACACCACCTCTGGTAATATTCTGACTATGTCCTTGGTGCTATAAACTACTATGAATACAAACGTGTGTATAGAACAATAATCAAAACGTCATTCAGATAGCCTTGCCGGGAATCGAACCCGGAACTTCGTGTGTAGATCGCCACGCGTCGACAAAGGAGACATATTTGTTTGAAGCTTGCCAAGTTTTCTCAGTCGTACCAACGTATCAGTAGCCAAACTCACTAAGACTTTATCTAGGGTGACAGATGTACCATCGGCAGGTACCACTTATTAGATGGACTGGTTAGCTGGATCTATTTAAAACACCTAAATATAACGGTTGTACAAACACGCATTAAGAGCAGACAATCACGCCCCTCAATCAATCAGGAACCAGCTCATTTAGATCGCTATCGATTCGCACGCATTGTTCCGTCTTGACTTGATTCTTGATGTATTGCTCGCATCAGATAAGCGAGTAATTATAACGTTCGTGAAAATCCTTAATTAGTCCCGTGTCTATGTGTTTGGGCAGGAGCAGTGATAGCCTAATGGTTTAAACTCGGCCACTCAATCGAGGGTCCGAGGTTCGAATCTCAGGCACGCACCATTAATTTTTATAAAATTGTGTGCGTATTAGAATTACTTATCACTGCTTTATAGTGAAGGATGACATCGTGGAGAAACCTACACACCTGAGAGTTTTTTAAAAAAAGTTGTTAAAGGTGTATGAAGTCTACCAATTCGCACTTAGCCAGCGCCGTGGACTATAGCCTGAAATTCTCTCGATCTGACAGAAGACCCGTGCCCATCAGTGGGACAATAATGGGTTGACAATGCAAGGTGGTAGAACCAAGTGATTCGATCGGGGAGGTTTTTCAATAATGTTCATAAAGAAATGATATTCTGCACTAAGACATCGTGGTGTATGAACACTTGGCTAGCAAGATCTGTACTTTTTCTTTTATACATAAGATCTGGGACGTAGAGAGTCACAGATTTGCTACGACACATACAAGAGAATGTAACTTTAACATGGTTAACCTTGTAGGTACATAAAATAAAAAGCGTAAGTAAAAGAGGCTTTAACACAGGGTTTATTAAAAACTCAGTGTAGATACAGATTATATTAAGGCTTTCAGCGAGCTTCCTCAAACTCGACACCACCTGATTCAATGCTTGGGGTGACCATGGAACTTTGGATTTATGGACTGTCTTATCAATCTAAGCAATATATGTGTATTATCAATTAATCTTTCTGCTTTGTACTGATCAGGGTGTAATAACTTCTAACTTTTACCCATACATATATTTTAAAAAAGTTTCATTTATCCTCGGGTGGAATGTACTTATATCTGCATTTTCTATGAGATGAAAACAATGTATATATGAGATAAAACAAAAAAAAAACAATATTTTTTATAAATTTAAACGGTTAAATATAGACCTACATACACATAAAATATTATTGAACATGTTTTTATCGTTTTTCGATGCGCTTAAAATTTGATTACGTATAAATTACTCTTTTATTTATTATTTCAGTACATTTTACACTTATCCTTTTAAATATTTTAGAGACATGTCCTCTACAGTTACAAATGAACGTTCACTCTACACCCCAATAAAGGCTTTACCGGGGCGATATTAGCCGGCTTTTATCTTCGAACGCGTTGAACGAGGTATCGCCGTATTAATATGTAAGTGGTGTTCATTGATGTTCACGTCCATATTACGCCACTGATGGCTATATTAGACTTTAAAGGAAATATGAGAAAAGATACATAATACTTTTAAAACCATTTAAGTTTAAAATGGCTGTACTACACAAAATTCAGACCCACAGGAGTGATCAAATTCCATCATTCACGTATCTGTGTAGCCGAGGATCGAACCCGGAACCAACGGCGTTTCAATATGGGACAGTGATCGCTCCCACGCGGGTCGTCAAGGGTATATTTTAAAACGTTATTCACTTAGGCATATTTAAGATCACACATTGTTGTTAACAAGATGGAAAGCCTCGTATATAACCTGCAAAGCAACAGACAGTAACGTATACATTATAAATGCATAGAGTCTGGGAGAGTCCTAACACCTTAAAACCTAATAGGTAAATTAAAATTATAGATTATAATCCATATAATGGATTATAATCCGAATTTGCAAGGACATCCGCTGCAGAGTTACGGAGCATGACGCTCGCTGCGGGCACACATGTCACATTTATTTAGTTTAGACCATTACACACGCTCTACTGGTTAGGATTATGTAATTTAGAAACCGGGAATGCTTTTAAATGTACAGCTTAGTAAATTCACATTGATTATCGTGGTAAAGCTTTGAGGTGTATATGCACAAGAGAGATATCTCTCGTGTATGTTTAGGTATAGGTTTTAAACGGTTCTTTTCGAATCCTTCGCGGCGTAATCCCGTAGGCACCATTATTAAATCTATAAAACAATAGTGTCCAGTGCCACTGTATCTAGTTTAGAGTGTGGTAAAAGAGAGCCTTTTATACGAGCACCCCAACAGCCCTGAGGGGGTAGCAATGTATTTCTGGTAGACCTTTTGCACAACTTCAACTGAATCGGACGTTGATTACAGATGGCTATGGACAGCAGCGGTCACTTACAGACAGGTGGAGTAGATGCTAGTTTGCTACATTTATAATACAAAAAAATACTAACGTATAAAGCGCGGTTACACATTTGCCTAAACTTCTGCCAAATTCAACAAATCACCAATTTTGTTCGCCACGTCCTTCATAATTCAAATTCGCGCTCAGTTTTCTCGAATTAGACATTTATACATGACAAGATGGCAATTAAAAAAAGTAAAGATGGACCGCGCCGAATGACAGCGGTGTCAGTAGTGAAACCCGAAACAAAGATGGCAGGACGCCAACATGGCGGCCGTCAATGAGTCGGGTGGTCAGTGGCTCATTCAACATACGGAGGCCGAGCAGAGCGGACATGTTAGACGTAGGTGTAAATAAAGCATATAAGAAAAATAGTAGTAAAATTGAAAATATATCTCTTTATGTTATTTGTATTTTTTTTTTCAGATTTACTACTTAAAATAGCTTGAAAGTTTTTTTTATCATTTATACCAATTTAAAATTTCTTGCATTATTTGGAACATTATATCAAAACTTGGCAGTCTCTTCACATCATTAGCTTTAATTAGGCAACTTGATCTAGAAAAAGAGTGATCAAATCCACTCAAAGACTTAAAGACGTTCGCGACAAAACTCAAACAGCGAACTTGCAACTCTCGATCTAGTACGGATAGATAGACAACCAATTAGCCGTAATTATAAATTAACGGAACGAAAGTCCAAACATCGTCAGAAGTTGCCAAGTTCTGGCATCGAGTTGGGATGAAGCCTTTTAATTATTTGCCCCCCAAGGTGGGTCTTTTTCAGTCTCAATTTGAATCGGTACAAATTTGAGGGATTGGAAAGTTGCATGCTGACTTTACTAATTCGGAACGAGTATTTGTAGCATAATTTAAATACAAAATGTTCTGTGAGTGTTTTTAATGAACGGATTGTTATGATCGCTTTACACAAAGACCCAAAGCAGAAAATTTAAATACATCATTCAGACATATTATGTCTGGCCGGGAATCGAATCTGAAAGGCATCGCGCGTCTGACCGCGGTATGGTAATAATCATTTTGCTAAACGGGTCATTTTGAAGTAAAAAATAAATATGAACTATTACAAATTTGTTTAATATTTTTTGTAAAACTAAAAAACAACAAGATTTCCAACTAGTTTTTTTATTACTAAATCTAAATTGAAAGTTATTTTTATAGAATTTCAAAAAGATACTAAAGATATATTGAAACGAAACCACCACAACAGTATTTAATAAAAAAAAACAAGATGACATACATACATCGAGATACCGATCGAACTCGCGATTTGTAAAGATAATAGTGTCACTTAATCACGTCACTAGTTCAAAGGATTGGGGGGAATGTTGCCAGACGTTAAATTTACAAACAAGAATGGATTTGACAAAATGTATTAAAAAAAAGTTTGAAAAAGATAAATAATTTAAGGATTTTTAATTTTTTAATATTATGAAAGAGTTACGAAATAAGTATGCAATTGATAAAGTTACATTTTCGTGTTAACCTTATCATTATTTCTTACATTTGTACTCATCTTTATAATTATTGATCATTCCGTAATTTATTTGTTTCTCTAACGCAAAATTATTGGTAAGTATTCTTTATTTTATTATTATGCCAGAATTAAGATTACATTTAGAAAACATTTTATACGATTAATTTAAAATTTTTAAAAGAATAAAAATATTATTTTATGATTGCTAACTATTTTACGAAGAATCGAATAACATTATTAGTATTTGCCTTATTCATGCAATGCTTAGAGCTAGCAACACAGGAGCGCTGTCATCGATTCGCAGTCAATTTGTCTCGCGATTCGATTTTAATTGGCATCGGATTCTCAGTGCGAACGAGAATAGATAGTAGGAGTAAAGATTATAATCGGCAGATGGTCATATACATACAATATCAAATAATCAATGTGTGCATACTTGATTACTTTAATGTTACTTTTTTAATTAACTGACGATCATGGGAGTCCCGGGTTCGATCCCCGAAATAACCAGGCGATATGAGCGATAAATTTAGATTTGTGTTTGGGTCTGGGTGCTTGTGTTTGCCCATGGTAAACACAAGCACCCAGACCGTAAAAGCACCCAGTACGGTAAAAGGTTATTTTTAGTATTTACTACTATTTAAAAAAAAGTAGTATTAAGTTTTGCTTTATTATCCGTTCCATCTCAATCCTTCAGGCTTGCTACCCTTATGTTGTAGATATGAGTGGCAAAGCTGAAAGAAGCTTCATCAAGCTATGAAACTAAAATTCGATAATTTTAAGTTGTACTACAGATCAGTGAGTTACCATCAGATGGACTGTACGCTTTCTTACCGTTAAAAATAAGTGACGAAGATAAATAAAAGACCCTTTTCTTTAGGAAGTCTGTTAAAAACAGATAATGATTAGTTATTATTGAAATGTATGTATTGGAACCTCTGAGTGCATTGTTAGGTACATGACCATATCTGTCCAAGAATAGCGGGTACCGTGGTAGACTTATTGTGTGCCGATGTAGTCGGTATCCGCGGCGCTTTAGTCGCGCACATGTTAATTAGTGGCATCGGTCGGGTTTAATTAAGTTTAAAGGTTAGGATATCTTTATAGTTGTTATTTTCTGTTCAATGATCGGTATTAGCATTTTTATAAGACTGGTGGTCATCGGAAGGGATTCACAGTGAGTTCCGGGTTTGATCTCAGATTTCCAGATTAATAACCTTGAGTTTAAAATAAAATTTGATTTCGGTTTTGGGTCTGGGTGCATATGTCGTCTTTGTGTTTTCACGATGCTCACAATACAAGGAATAGCAATATAGGGCAAATGGGATAGAGTGCATAATTTGTTTAATATAAAACTTCCAAATTTCCAGAAATATAAATTACTTGCCTTGGCTGGACCACTGTCGTGCCTCCAGGTACCAAACGACCGTATATAACTATATATTACAGAATATACTATACTGAAATCGATATAACTTGTTTAATTAAATAATGTAGTTTTCATGACAACTTTTTTATAAGCTTCACACATTGTTAAGCCGATAACATACGGGATGAGTACAAATAAATATAAATTCTAGCATTTGTGAGTACATTCTTTACTTGGAATAAGTTACTTAGTAAACTTCAGTGGAGTTGTTAAACCGTTTAAAAGTAACTCTGTATCGGCTCTCCGTATTTATCAAAATCCATCCCCAATTAATTCTATTTCGTTCAAATCCCAAACTTCACTTTTAATCCGATCGATCCCCATTAATGGACGGATGGGGTAAAGTTTGCGTCGTGCGTTTGCGTCTTGCGTTTGCGATTTGCTTCTTGCGTTTGCGATTTGCGTCGTGCGTTTGTGAATTGCGTCGTGCGTTTACGATTTGCGTCGGGTGTTTGCGATTTCCGTGTGGCTTGCGTCATTCTATGTGTATTATTTACTTCTAGTACTTAAAATTCGTTGACTTATTAGTTTGGCGTTGCCAAAAAGATCAGATGCCCCTTCCCTCCCCTTAAAAAAGCAAAAACTTCATATATAAACTGTCCTTATTCTCACTCGATTTTCTATTACAAACTATTTATCTGAGCATCACACAAAGAATATGCCTATATTAAATACGCCTATATAGATTTTTATACCAAATGGCATATATAAACAATTAAATACTACAGTAGAAAGAGATAAAATCGCCGACTAAACGCAGTGTCTGCGTCAGTCGCGTCCAATTTACCCCCACCTCCCTACCCCTAATTCCCAAACAAAATACTTATAATTGCATTCAATATACTATAATTTAGTTAAAGAGTTGCCTTCATTTTGTTACGAGGTGTCAGCTTTCTAAGCGTATTGTATCGGGATCGCACTTTGAGCTTCAAAGCTTTGGGGAGCTTTTAGCAAAAAGACGTGAATATCTATAGAAATGTAAGAAAATTACTGCAGTAATTAAAAATTACAAATTAATATGGAAATTTGAGAATATACTCATTCACAGGTCAAAATGGTAGATAAGTGGCCCCTCTGGGTAATGGACATTTGTAACCTAAGATCAGGTTGCAGTCTGAATTCTGCCATTGACAATACCGCTGTCATAAGCAACTGCCGGGAACTGGTCTAATCTCACAATGAGAGGGTATTAGGCCAGAGTCCAATGCGCTGCAATCATTAGAAAAATGTGTGATACGTCCCCGGGATTCGAACTTCGGACCTTCGATTAAGAGGCTGTGTCAACTATTTGACTATCACTGCATGGCTTATGCAAAAAGATCATCGAACATAATGCACAGCATGCATGCGTGCGTTTTACCGAATATCGCAACAGAGGAATTCGACAAATTAGCAATAAGCAAAAAACCACAACAGTTGAGGAAAAGTTCAAACGAACCCAAAATCGGGGTTCGCAACATTTTGTGTCAATGTCAAAAAGCATAAATAAAAGGCGAACTTTCTCATAGATTGTCGATTCTCAATTTTTAATTTTTCGCGTGTGAGCCGCGAGGGGAGGACAAGTTAAGTACGTTTGTGCCCTCCCGGTTAAATCAATTTGGTCCTCTCTCCTTTGAGTAAAAACTTGTAACGAACGGTGTCTGAGCCCTTTTTAATCAATTAATTACTTAATTCAAACATTGTTGATGGATGTGCAAGAGTACTGAATGTAATTACACAATTCCTAATTACATTTCTAACGTTAACTGTCTAATATGATCGATAATTGGGTAATGATTTTTGGGATTTTAGTTATAAAGAAATAATTATATAAAAGGAATTTATAAAAAATGTATGAATTTTGAAATATAAAAAATGTATTAATATTTCGTGTAAATCATTATTTTAATTCTATTATTATATATTTTACGTCAATGTAAAAAATTGAAAAAAAAAAAACATATTCTCAAAATTTTCTTTGCAGGCTGTACCATGCAATGAGAATATGACCTAACCTAATTCAATTCAAATACTCCGAATGCTTGCAGATCTTTTGAAAAACGTTATCAATTCCATCTACCCTATTACTTTTTGCCCAAAAAGGGGTGAATAAGTGTATGGCAACACTCCAAGCTTTGAAAGCTTGAGCATTAGAGACAAGAGTCCGAAAATCCGGCACACGTCCTAAAAATCCCTTAAAGTTAATTAATAACTCATCTACGTTTGGCCTTTGAGAGGCGTCGATTTTTTGGGATTTCCTATCGCCCCAGACGTCGTTTTTGCTCACCGTACAAAGAGTATCGTCCGGGCGTACATAAAAACCCCTTTAACTTATGATGAATTAGCGATCTCCTACGCTTTATGTCTCCGTTATCTCCCACCCCCGGTCTCCCCACCGGCGTCAATATAAGGAATTAATATGACCGAAAAATTGTACGCTCACAGTGAGAAGTTGGGAGTTTTCGTTAATTATATGCAAATGGATTTCGATTTGGGTTACTTTGGACGATCTCGTTGTTACTGTCCACCTACGTTTGCTTTTCTTTACATTGTGGTATCAAAATAATAAGACTAATATTATAACAAATTATATCATTTTAAGGAGGTAATGTCTCTTTAGAAATCCCATATTGTATTTTGGGGACATTTCGAAGTAGAAAAAAAAGATTGTTAAGTGCACGATTGTTGGGCTTTCTAATAAGAAGGTCATATAGATCATGTAAGAATCTATAAAATTCACACGAATTATAGACAATTATCCCATATATAGCTTTCGTTTACATGATACTTGAGATGTTTTAGAACCCGGGACCTTTGACTAAAACCCAAATTAACTAAAGCAGGTGTCAAAAAAAATATCTGCCTTCAAATATTTTTTACTATCAATTTTCATTATTGAGGAAAGTATGTCAAAACATATAGCAAAGCATGTACATACTTAGTTGACGAAGAATTGTAAATGAACGAAGGGTCGAAGTCTCATTTTCAAAATTAATCTACCGAAATCGATACACGTATAAAATAGCCTAAAAAGCACGCTCCACTTACCACCGCAAACGGTCGAGTCACGCCCGTCAAAGCCTTACGTAATCCTTCCCTAAACTTGGCGATACGAGATGTTTTGATATCCCCCGGCATTCATTTATACTGGCTTCTATAGAAAAACATTGACGTAAAAACCGGGTTGAGGAGGGGGGGAATGGGGGGTGAGCCACCACAAATTTGGAAAGGTTGGCAACCGCTGTCGAAGTGACCGTGAGTAGGGTCGGCATTATGTGGATAACGTCGTTATGTGTTGATCAATTTTAATGCGTACGGTACGCAAAAATGTTTGCGAGAATGCCACTTTTTATTTTAATACGGCTTTCTCCGCAGATTTCGGACATAGGTCCAGAGTTCAATTCTTAAGACTTAAATTACCCAAAACTTAAGAAAAGATCATTTTTATTTTGAAAATGTTTTTAAAAACAGAACTTTTTAATTTCAATGTATCTACTTAGTTTTCTCCAGTATTGAAAGCTATGAAATCCTTGTCTATACTGATTATATCATGCACATGTTTACATGTGTAAGTCTTTATAAGAGTCCATAGTTGGTATTCATAGTACCTATAAAACTTATTGCTACGGAGATTTCGTTAGGAAACATCGTCTTAATCCAAAGGATCTGTTACTGCTGATTTCAAACGCCGTAAAATCAAATATGAGATTTAAAAACCGCTTCCTGCACTCATAGCCCCACATAGGATTTTCTCCTATGTTGTGGGTTACGATTCACACATAAAGATGAATATACAAACACCCAGAACAGAATTTACATATATAATTCAGATGTCTGCCTTGCCGGGGATCGAACCCGGAACCCACAGCGTGTCAGATATAGTCATCGCTCCTCTATGCGGGTCGTCGTACATTTAAACCCATGTCCCCTGAGGCAGACATTTATACCCCAAAACGGTAAGGTAAGGTGCTCCTACCTTACCAAGTTCAAATGATAAACAAACGTTTCTGGAAGGCTCATGTATTTGTTTTTGTGGTAACAAAAATCATAGACGTCCTTTGTTAGAAGATCATTAAATTTGATGTGTTATAACAAAACGTAATTGTTTTCGCGTCCTTGGCCCACTACAGCGTGTAACGAGCGAAATTTATTTATGCAAATATTGCTTTAATTGCTGTTTATTTTTTTATAAACTTATTATGTGGAAAAGAGGCCTATATTTCTCGAACCATTTGTTGAAACAACATAATTTTTACTCTTATTACATTTCTTGAATATGAGTTCTGGTAAGATAGAATATCACCCAAACACAAAACATATTTAAGTACTTGGGCAATCTAAACCAACATGTAGCAAAACTTACTGTTCGTTTAAAAAAACTATTGGGTCATTTTTTTTGGGTTCAGAATAACTCCTAGATTTAGATCTAATTCCTATACATACATATCTGAAATTCATAAATCGGAGGCCGTCGAATGATTATTTTTTTTATCAAACCTCGAACCCGGAATCTTCAACATTCAACACAGAAACATAACAAGTTCAATCTAACGTCTTATTAGATCCAATCATCCTATTCGCAAACAAAAAGCGTGTAATTAATATCAATCCAAGCGATCAGTCTGTTCGGCACACAAGGCATCCTAGCATAGCTAACACGTAACCTCACAGGGCCCGCATGGGCGAAAGAAAAACATTCGTCTTCGTGTCGCTAATTTCTGCCTCTCTTAATTACCGGGGACCGAGTTTGGGGCAAGTGGAATACGCTGCTTTGGATGTGGTATCCTTTGTGTATTGGATTTTGTGTATAGTTGCATGAATTATACAAACATGTAATATATATAACAAACTTCTTGCTCTCTTCTGCTTTATAATCTATAAAGCAGAAGAGAGCAAGAAGTTCCTTTTGTTTGTGTTCTTTAGATGCGCTTATTTCAAGGAGTACTATTTAAATTAATCAGGTTTTAATTGATTTATAATCGAGGATGAGGCAGATTCGTAAAGAAATTTAAGTAGTATGTAATATTTTTTAATATGCAATTTTGTAACTACTTAATATAATTACAATTTTTGTCCAGAACTTTTTATTACATTCAGCATTGTAGCGTTTAGCTATTTAATAGATAATGATTGATTGACCTTAATTTCCGAAATTATTTAGTTGCCTATAATAACAATAAGCTATTAATCATATTACTTTCTTAATTTCTTCATTATAATAACGGATTTTAATAACCCTTTAGCAATTCTTAATTAATTGAGCAATAGATTCAACTTTAATAATATTTTTATTACCATTATTGTTTAGCACAATAAATTGGAAATATTCTCGAACCCTAATTAAATCGAAAATATTATACAGTTAATTTTAAAGACTATTCAAGTTTTAAGAAAAAAATAATTACAATATCGGCAGATACCTACCAGCATACTGTACATTACTTAGGTATAAATTATCGAGTATAATGACATTAATATGGTAATTGTAATAATATGAATTATAATCATTAACTAAGCCTTAAATAATGAGACAAAAGATTATAATATAATAATTAATTATGCTAAATAATCAATATCACAAATAGCTAATTCATTTGTAGCAAATTTAATTCGTAAGGCTAAAGTATAGTTGCTTCAATGCTTCAGTAGCCATGTGCGTACTAAGTGTGCACATATGTGTGCCACATCCAAATGTCACCATGCTCCTTGGTAGAGTCCTATTATGGATTCTCTTTTCATTAGCCGAATTCGGGGTGTGTCTTCAAGGGTTAAAGCGTTTGTACCATATTTTGTTTTATTTCCTTTATTTATCCTAAGGGGTAGCTTCCTATATGGAGTAGGGATGAACTAAAACACGGAACATTCCAGTATTCAAGAATTTTTAACAGTTTAAACGTATAAATATTCCCGCGTACATTGATGTTTGAAAGGCTATCAAACACGATAGCCTACCTATTAGGTTATAAGTAGTAGATATATAGGTACTATGTACTTGTAGCATGAAGAACGAGAAGAAACATTTTGACACACGTTTAATAACTTGAAACTATTAATATCTACTTAAGTATAAACAATTTTTGTCTCATATATACTGTTATTTTCAGACATACTATTGATGTATAAAAGAAATATATCATTTATGTATATTTTCATACAATGCAGTAAAGTAGTCATTCCTAGACTTACGAGCATTGAGTCCATCTGCTGATAAGTAACCCCAAACAGAATTGATCTACATGAGTAGGTTCTATACCTTACCATCCTTATAGACTGAAATGAAATGAAGTATTTTGCATAGGCCTACGCGGGCACTTACAAATTGTCAAATAAAGTTACTTTGTTTTAAGGCCTCGTACAGGATATAAGTACCTATTTAATGTTTATATAAAAACGATAATAAATTAAACCAAATATTCTTAATTGTGTTTTGATATCATATTGTTATTACAAAGTTAATTAATACAATTAGTGGTTAAATTAATTATTAGTACATAATTATGAAAATTATATTACTCCAAAAGCTTTCGTACACTTGGTTTTATGTTACAAATATTAACTTACCTCTAGGTAGTAATTCCTGATTTTCATAATTTAGTTTTGAACACAATTAGGTTTTTTAATTACCAGTCTAATTCACTTTCACGTTTTAAAGTAAACATGTATAAGTACTTAAGTTTTAAACAATTGGCTAAGTTAATAAAGGTACTAAAAAAATTAAACTTCATCTAATACAAGACAGTCCAGTTTATAAATTAGCTTAAAAGTCGCGCAAGTTAAAAAATATAAGTTAGGTTAAGCGCGCGCCCGTTCGTAACTGGGTGTCGAAACGATAGCTCGATCGCACGTTGTCACGGCAGGCGCGCGGGACCAACTGAGGCGCAGATAACCGCATCACGTCTTATCTCAATCATTTACATATGCGCGATCCAAAAATCAGTTTCCCATACAAACCAGGCTCCTTGATCATTTGCATAGCCAAAGAAATCGTATGCAAATCGAAGCGCATTCGACCCCATTGTCGTATTAAAATATCGGAATCGGCCTATAAATCGGTAAACAGGTTTAATATATGTGATGTACCTTTGTTCGACATGCAGATAGGATTAGGGTGAGGACCCCAGGGCCAGATGTCAATGTCTTGTATTGATCTTTAACCCATTGTAAGACGAATATCGGAAATGGGTTTTTTATAATGCGTCCGTGCATTTAGATCACATTTTTTTCACAGATCCATTCTTGAGTTCCTTAATCTGTTGGAGAAAAATGATTTCAAAGGATCGCAAATACCTCTTGAGAAATATTTTTGTTACGAGGAAGAGAACTGAATCCTTAATAGGTGGCAAGATTGCTTTGGAACATAGTTTAATTATATGTAATTTTGTGTGGTTTGTTTTGATATATATTTCTGTTTTTTGTTTTATTACCTGAGAGGCATACTAAACTAAATCCAGCCGGGGGATATCATACATCTGTTTTGTTACCTAGTAAGTATTTTTAATATATAACAGAATTGACTGATATTTAACGGATTAAATTAATTAATATTTAACGGAGAAAATTAAAGAAAGGATATGTTTCTAAGAAAGCGAATCGATCATATCGTTCGATAACGAACTTATTAACACACCGCCCCAATACTTGCTCTCTCGTGAGAACTACCGAGAAATTACAAAATTTCTAATTATTATTCGCATATTAAGGAGCTAAACCGGCTTCCAAATAATATCGAATAATTATTGAAAATGCATGTATTTATAATATTAGCATATGCTCGTCGTATAAATCATAGAACAATCGTAGGGGATACCCCAAATAAGACTGGTTTCTTTAATGCCGACCCATTTTTTTAATTTATCGACGCAAAGGGTCGAGGATTGATAGATTCTAATTATTTGCATATTAATTTTTAATGGGTTCTGTGAGAAAGTGGCGAGTTCGGTGCGGGCTGTTACGCTTCATTGCGTTTGGGTATCGACAATCTTTGTATCTTCTTGTTATCAGTTGTCAGGCAAAGATTACCCTGGTTTACTGCCAATATAATATATATTCATTTTATTTAAAATATTTTATATTAAATTAATAAAATAAAATAAATATTTCCCATTTATTTCATTTCGTAAAAATAAATATACCTAATTATTTAGTATTGTATGCCTTTCAGTGAAAACTTAATGTTAGTTATTATAAGTTGTTACGTACTTAACATAAGATATTTCCAGAATATATCTAAGAATAATTACAGTTTACTCGATATGAATACAAAAAATATAATTTTAAAAAAATATACCTATTTCAGCACTAACATTTTATTTAATTATTAAAATATATTGCGTAATTTTAAAAATGCGAAGCGATATAAATTTAAAGAAATAAAAATATCAAA
>DWNE01000091.1:0-39445 GCA_018249875.1 Cecropterus toxeus
GCCAATTAAACATATTTTGTTTTATTTGTATTGTCTATGATCTATATAACGATAAAAAGTGTTTGGGGGCATCATTGAAATATTTACACTTGTCTTAATAGTTTTTAAAAACTTTCAGGTGATCATGGTTTAATGCAAGCCCTGGTATATGACGCCAGAAATACAGCTTGGTTCAACAAAAGCATATCTGAATCTGCATCAGATGAAAAAGCGTAAGTATTTATTTTGTCTTTTCCTTATTTTTTAACACTTTTATACTATGAAATAATTAGATTTAGGTACACATACCAACTGATGTGAACAGTAACGATGAATACCTACAGTTTTTAGTCGGATACACAAAAAAAACATATCACCTTTAATAAATAGTGGCTTCCAACGGTCTGTGATTGCACCACGGCGGACGACCACAGTTATATATCGCTATCACGGTTAAAGCTCTATAAACGGCGAGTGGTGGTCTGTTAGTCTTGGGATTTGTTCGTTAGTTGTTAAGTTATTTTTTCGTTCTTTAATGCTCTCCTCGGACGGTATTCTTTCCACGGCGCATAGAAAGCATGGTGCATTCGAGCTGATCGATGTCCGTCCGTAATATCACTGACCGTGGGACGCCGCCATAAAGATATTTACTTAATAAGAAAATCTACATTCTACCCACATTGCAAAAAACATTTATTAACGATTTTTTTATTACCCTGGAAATTTAGTTTATAGTTTCAATTAAGAAAACATTTAATATTGAGTGTAGGTAGTTACGGATTTACATAAACGTTTACGAGTACGTACTACGATATAATATTGGGATATTGACCGCCATTGTTAACGTGTTACACAGTACACGCACTAATGATAAACAAATAGTATTAAAACTTATTCAAATAGGTTTAAGTATTATTTTCCATTTTCCACACATTTACTCACTATGCACATAAATTTATTTTAATATCTGCCTGGATAGCCCATTGACAAAAGTGATTGGATTACTACCGAGGTAAAGTATGTCAGAGAGAAATTAAATGCATGATAGGTTAAGGTATAATTCAATAACATGTACTTCAATGCGAATTAATGTGTGTGTTATTGTTAAAAACTTGTAAGCAGTTGTATTGTATAAGTGTTCACTGATGTTAGGGGCGGTGGCATTTCCTAATAATTATATTTATTAGGTGTAGGTACGGTACTAGTTTGTTACATAACATAACGACACTATACAGGGTGTAAATGACAGCGTGCCGAATATTAAAAAATATGGATTCCTGACACGATTCTGGTGCTTATGGCGTTGGAATTTTTCATCGCTTTTTTCTCGGTTTTTCCTATTTTTACATTTTTTTTACAGATTTTGGTACTATTTCAGTACTACTGCACAATGCAACATGAATATTAAAAAAAACCACTCATATTATTGATTTTCCCGAAAACCAGCAATAGAGTAAAATAATGTAATGAATTCGTAATCAGCTGTTCGACGTTCAGTCAATGACCCGCGCGTTGTTCACACAATACATTGCGCGCTCAAAAATGACCAGCTCGGGAACCAATAATTTTCGAGGAAAATTGATAAGTCATTTTTTGTTTATTTAGTGTCACAAATCTACCACTTAAGTTTTCGATATGCTATCATTTACACCCTGTATATAATATCGTCTATAACAGTAACTAATTTTACATTTTGTTCCTTTTTTAAGTGAGTTAAAAAGAATTATATCACGCAGCTGGTCTCGTGCATTTTCTTTGCACCTTTTTTATAAGACTAGCTGTGCCTCGCAGTTTTACCCGCGTTTATAAGAGAACAATCTATTAAAACAAACAAACATAGCGTGATGTTATATAGACAAAAGCGTTCCATGATAAATTTACTATTCAACACAAAAAAAATTCAATTCGTACCAGTAGTTCCTGAGATTTGCGCGTTCAACCAAACAAACTCTACTGCTTTATAATATTAGTATAGATAAAAGCATAAAACGAGCAGTATACATTCCACCTGATAGTAAATGGTCACACCGCCCATAGGCAAGTGAAACTTTCATATAGATCAGGGGTTCTAGCTGGAATCGAAGACGGTGACTTCATAAGTGAGCCAACTACGATCTATGATTTCATTTTAGGTACGAATCATTTTTTATCCTATTGGAATAGCAAACGAACTTGCGAGAAACATCTGTAAGACGAAGATGCTTAAAGTTATTACGCTTTTATAATGTGTGCTAATGAAAACTGATACAGATTGATTACTTCTTATTTAAAAATTGAATAGAAACTGGTAAAAATTAATTATTTCTTGACTATTATTAATTATTTTTCAACTAGTCTGTACCTACTATGCCAATACCGCATGTCGTGTGGTGTTAACTATATATTTTATGATATATTTTATGTCCGTTAACATAAAATTAATTAATTATTGTCATAATAAAGATATTAATATCATGTGATGTGGCTTTAGGAAACGCAAGTAAACTTCATTGCAATAAACGAAAACGTATTTAATATTATTTTATTATGTCGTCTATACCCACCACTATAAGTGCAAATAGTAAATTTCCTAAAACCACATGAGAAATTCTGTCTTTAGATTGTTATTTATAGAGCGATTCCTATTCCTATTTAAATGCGGCCGAGGATTGTAAGTGTGTAAGGATAGATGTATAAAAGTATTATAAGCAGCCAAGGATTAAAGTAAGTTATTCCCAAAAAAAAAAATTCACGCGTGACAACGTTCTTGTGTACATATTTTGTTTACGGAACCTTATATCTACTCTAAGTCTACGGTGACGAATCATTACCAAGTTTAACGTACACCGATTTGAAACGTTATTTTCGGTGTACAGTTTGTTATAAATTGATAATATGAATATTAGTTCAAAAATATTAAATTACATGTGTATTCTGAAAGTTTACATAAATATCTTAGAGTAATTAGTCCGAAATATGATTTATTGAAAAAATGACATATATTTTTTTTCAGTTGTATTATTTTCGCAAAATAAAATCTGTGCCCCTAGTGAAAGCGCGTATAAGTGTAACGTTTTGCCATTAGCAAAAAATCTACTTATGTCCGTCCTGTTACAGTCTAATTTTGCCATTGTCAGTAATCAGATTTATACCCCTTTTCATTGGAGGCACAAATTAATGTTCTACGATATCCAAATGTCCAAATTAATGCTCTACTCCAAGATATTCTATCCTAATATTACTTCTATTATGATAATTAAGTTTAGGTTTGTGCGAAAATATTTTAATCCACTTATTTTTATTAAAGGGCGGAATTCATACAACGTTTCGGCTACATAGTGGCGTTCCTGGCTACCCATAGTGGACTGACGCGATGGCAGACTCATCCTCCAAGAGAACATGAAACCGATAGGTAAGACACGTAATTGCTGTACATTTAAACGGTAATAACAATTCAAAGAGGGCCCTATGTTGATTCCATCAAGCGCGAGGCAGATATGTCAATAACGAACATCTAATGTATAACTTAGTACGTGCTTCCGAATTCCAAACGTTTGCTAACTTGTTGTTTTTTGAACTTTTATCGGATGTGAGGTACTAAATTTAAATGTTCTGAGTATCTTTGTGTGTGTTCGTTATATCCATATCAATTAACCCATGTTTTATATATATTGTGTAATGAATAGAAACAAACTATGTAGTCTAGGTGATGCTAAGTGGCGACCATGTACGTCTCTAATTAATCTCAGTCTTGGAGACATTTAGTTGACTACAGGTGCGTTGTCTTAGGGGACTTAAGTAAAAATGTGAGTTATAAATTAACCTGGCAAAATAACAAATCTTAATTTGTTTATTATCCAATCAGGCCTGAATTCGGCAAGCAATACCCGCGCGCAATCGACGAAGTATGGTACCGTCGGGCAGTAGAACATCACTACGTGGATCCTCTCAGTTACGTGTACAGCGTACAGTTGAACACGGAGAAGGTTCCGCTAAACGTAAGTGCGGCTATGGTGACGGCTGCACACGCTGTGTTCCACGGCGACGGCCACAGGAAAACCCCAGCAGCCGTAGTTGGGTTCCAGTTCAAGCATGAACGTCTTCGCGAGTGGTTCGATAATATTACTTGCACGGTGAGTATGGTGGTTGTTTTCTTTCACTGTATATAACACACGTCTTTAAGCAATACTCTAAAAACTACAGTCTATTGTTTTTTGATACTAAAGTCAGAGACTAATAGATCCAAGAGTGAGTCCCTAGACTACGATAATTATATGACCGACTTCGTATAGAACTTCATTTCTACTTAAGATTCATTACAAATGCCCATTTCCTGTATCAAAATCATAGGCCAGAGTTGCTAAGAAGTGGATAAGGGTAACTATCCATTAACCGAGTGCCACGAAATATTTGTTTGGCGCTGATAATTTGCCTTAAGCATATATCAGGAAATTTGAAATGAGACACTTACATATATTTTGTTTTACATGCTTAAAAGTAGTAATTGAATGATTGAAGAAACTTATAGAAAGTAACTATTATGTTAGACTCTTGTTTATTTTATCAGAAGGCTACCCCTTCCTTTAACCGATTAGTAGATATTCTTTTATTATTACCTGACTTCGAAAAGGAGGTGGTTATTGTTTACAGTGTTTATACTACTATTTCCTTAGTTAATTGTTCACAAATGAGTACAAAGTGGTACTTCGCTCATGACGGTTTTTGTTCGTAAAATTTTCAGTGTGAACATAAACCATGTGAGGAGGCTAACGACTGGGATTGCTATCTGGTAGACAACAATGGCTGGATAATTGTGAGCAAAGATAATAATCAAACGGGACAATTTTTTGGCAAGGTACTGTTAAATTATGTTACTTATTATCTTATATTTCTAATATTCGGATCTAATATTAAGTAGCAGCAAATAATAAAGTTGTAGTTTGAGGTTTGGTTCTACATTGAAGTGGCTAGGCTAGGAGCTCTACGCCGCTTCTACGCTGCTCCAATGTGGGTTGTTAGAGAGTCATAAATACATATATTAAAATTGATTATACTTGCTTGGAAGAGAATATTGTGAAATTTGCGTAGTTCTGTAAGTTTTGAAATTTGCATGAAGTCTACAAATTTACGTGACCAAAGTAAAAGTACAATCTGATATTAAAATGGTTTTAACTCTTTTCACTCTAAGAGGAAATTCTTGTCTAGAAATGGATTAGAAACGCGTTGGAAATAATGCAAATAGTATCTTTAAATAGTTGTTTCTAAATACATTTTTATATCTTCAGATCCGGCCAGACATAATGACAAGATTGATCGAGGAAGACGTATATAAGCCAATTCACGTTGTAGACTATCAAGCAGTGTGCTTCCGGGAGAAAAAGACAACCAACCCAGCTACGATGTTGATTACTGTAAGTGATTTTGAATACCGATGTTGATTACTGTAATTGAAACCAAACTCAAAATTTCCTGAAATTGAAACTACACCAAGTAACGGAGTCTGCCATTTAGCGCATAACGGTCAAGGTGACCGTTACGTGGTAAATGTACAAACATAATCCTTACGTCCGTACATCCCTTTAATAACCATGTCATTTTGCCGAAAATAAAATGAATGTTTGTTACTTTCACATAATGCAAATTTAGTTTAAAGCCCATTTTATTCCCATCGTGCTATATCAACTGAAACAATTTTTTTCATAATTTATAGCCCTTGGAGAATCTTCGTCTCGTCATGGCATGGTTTATAGCGACAACATTTTGGGTGTATAACTCTATCACCATTGGATTGGCACAGTCTTCCAGCGACACTTACGACGAAGGTAATGTATCATACAAATATCTGGTTGTTTCCTTTCAATGTTCTAGAAGTTTTGTTATTGTTTTTTTTATCTGTAAGCAATTTTGTATCCCGCGTATAGTTAAAACTTAAAAGAAAACACTTGTTATCTACATACTGTTTGTTAATAAGGTTTTTTTTTAATATATGTCAGTTTTTAGATAATTGTAGTATGAAACGGATATGAAGTCCATTTAATTGATGTTAAGTGATAATTGCTGCCAAACATATCAGTCCTATATGAGTTGTTTATAGACGACTTGCCACATCTATCATAAGTGGAAAATCTTCTCTAAAGCACAAAAATGTTGAGTGTTAGGTCGTGTGTATAATGTTGCTCGTCCGCGTTGTCAGCATGATCTGTTGCATAACAACGCGCATTATGGGCTGTTTCGTGTCACGCGGGTTTATATCCGTGCGCGTCTCACTGCTTGCGTGTATGTCAGAAAAAAATATATATACGTGACGAATAGATAACCTATTTTCTTTGGGAAGTCGGTTAAAAAGTATGAAATGATAGTGCGAGTAGCACGCATGCAGACCGAAACCGGACGCGGGTACGAACCCGCGTGATAGCAAAAATGTCCTAAATCGTATCAACATGAAATGTATTCGAATATCTATTGTTTATGATATTTACAATGTGCTAAAAATCGTTGTGCTAATCTTTTGCATGTCTAAACCAATAAATGTCTCTTTCTGCGCTAATTACTATATCTCTTGCAATATAACAGCAGGAACTTATAAATAAAAAAAAAATCAACTAAATATGTATAAATCTATGATACATCTGAAAGATTTGAGGTTAGACAGTTTGCCTTGTATGCATTCCTACTGTTTAAAGTTTCCTGTTGAAGCTAAGCATTCTCTCTATGCTTTTCGCTATTTCTAAATCGGTTTTATAAGCAAAAATAGGTTATGATGTTAAAAAAATACTTAATAAAAAATTTATACTAGCGTGGACACAATTTTAAAGTAAATGTTCACATAAATAATAATTTTAAACATAGAAAATGTAATGCAATATGATCTTCTTTAATTTTCTTCATAAATATACTAATTGCATGGAACACAACGATAAATACCCACCTATATAGTTAGTACGAGTAAGTCTAGACTAAAAATTCTAATGGAGTCAGTGATTGGGTGTAGACAAATGTCCTTTAATAGTAGTAACGACTCCATATTGTTTTCAGAGTATGTTACACCTACTGGTGAGTTGACAGAGCACAGTAGCGCGTGTCGTCTTGACACTTCTGGTTTTCCACTGTGCCTTATTTCTCTTATTCTGTAGAAACAATTTTGAGGAATGTGCATGATTTATACAAAAAAGGAATTTATTTAATATTTTATTTTTGCTAATTTTTATAAGACAATAAGTTACAACTACATAAAGTTGTCCATTTAGACGTGACTAAAACATTTTATGCATGCTAAATGTGTTCAATGGTTCTATGCTATTTGCCTATGCGCTATCTGTGGTGCTTTTGCAGGCTCTGTATATTTTAAATATTATGTAAGTTGATTAATTATATTTTTGACATCCTTTGAGATTGGTTGGTAGGCCCTACATATTCAACGTGTATTCTGTAAATACTACATTCTAAAATTAAAATCCATAGCATGCCCGTCGTTGTGACTATTCAATAAACGTTGACTTGAGAAAATTTACTTATAACCTTTTATATTCTTGTAAATATTTGACTCGCTTTTTACATTTTACCCTCTTCGACGTCCAATCATACAAGTCCTCTGTAGGAATAAGATCAGTCCAATCACGCATCAAAATTTAAAACATTTTAATGTTCGCAGTTAACCTCATTCAGCATTATCTTGCATGGGATTGCATTTTTATTATCTGTAACTTATACTTTAACTTATTGCTCATTAGCATACCAGAACTATGAGAATGATGAAGAGACAGACGATCTAAGTATGTCGAAGCCGCACACGACACGAATTGTCGAAAGAGACTTCGAGAAACTCGTGCTCATAAATCGAACACGACCAACGCCTTGCGACCGAGAAATGTTCCTCTACCAGTTGGACTATAAGAACTTGGATGAAAAGCTGAATAAACCGTCCAAAGCTTGCGACAGACCATTCTACGTACAGCTGGTGAACTACACGAATATGTTGTTGGTGGTAGTGAACGGCCTATGTCGTGTTCCTGATGTGCCAATAATACCCGTAGAGGCGACTGAGGTCCAGTATAACGAGTCGTTGCCCTGTTTGAAACACATGCATCCGCTGTATAGGAAACAGCCGACTTCCTGCATCCGTAATCACACCGAGGTGAGAACTGAAAATTGTCTAAATACTTTTACATATATGTAGATGCAAAAATTAGGCAAATATACAACTTTACATACAAACAAAATTTAAGTATGGCCATTTTTAATTAAGTGCCATTTACTAAACTTACCTGTTAACGTATTATTTCTACTTCCTTTCATTTTCTTTACTGGTATTAATAAATACATAGGTAATATACACAGGTAAATATAGTATATTGTACATGTAAAACGTAGTTTCATATAAACATTTCGAGTATGTAACTTCTCATAGGTACTCGTATGTTTTATACTTAATGATAACGTTAATATGAATATGCTATTGCTGGGAATCAGAATAAATGGGTTTTAAGCCATAGCCAAAGTATTTTAAAGAACTCGCAGACGTATAAATGTCCTCATGATGTTCATCGTTAAAGCAAGTCATTAATTTCTAATGGTCATATAACTTGGTAAAATCAGCGATGCGTATCTGGGATTCAAACCTCAGACTCCAATAATAAGAGGCCGCATTTCAATCCACTGTTATCACTGCACACGAAGGCACGTTATACGTAATTTTATATTTTTTCAGGAAAGTAACATCGACATGTGTGGTCGTGGCAGCCTTCCACCTGCCAACCTTGGGATCGTCCTGGGTTTGCTGTCTACGTTCCGGTACATTACAATGTAAAGAAAACGGCAGGAACTATAGTTCGAGCTCGGCGACAAAACTTCCATACCTATTTTCAGGTTATATTACGAGTAGCATTCGCGCTGCTGAGTTCTGCTTTGTAAGGTGATAAAACGTACATATTGTACAGTGCGTCTCATCAATACCACAGAAAAATTTAAACAAAATGTACACTTTTATCCACACATTTTGTATTTGAGAGGACAACTCCTATTTCCTCCTCAGGTTTTTTGTGGTACTTATGGGTCTCACTGTATATTTGAGGCGTTCTAACTTAATCCTCATCGGTAGCAACGGATCTGTTGGCTTCTACAAGTTCTTTGCAATACGTTCAGATCCGTCGGCTATTTTCTTATATAGAAAATGAACACCACATTTTATAAAATCTGATACAATTCTAAAATTTATTTATTAAAAATTAAATTATGTAGATTTGAATAAATAATTTTATCTATAGATAACAATATTCGAATATTGTTTTTCAGAGTATTAGAACAATTTTTACATGTCAGTACCACATATCATTAATAACAGTATTAATTCTAGTGATATAATTTATTCCGAGAACCTAACTTTGCGCTTACAACGCGGTTATCGACCTAATTATGACAAATCAATTACTAGACTTAACTTGTGAATTGATTCACATCCTGGAAATACCATGAAAAATTGTGAGGAATGTTACAAAAAAGATGTTTCTTCATCGCCCGATTCATGTTGACGCACCTAAAATATCATTCTAATAAGCTATCATCTCAGCTTTTAAATCCGCTACCTCGCCATGGATGCCAACAAATGCTACGAATGTATACCGTATGTATTATGTTAATAAATAATAAATATGTAACAGTAAAGCACTAAAAAATATCAAAATATTTCAATAATATCTCTGTAAGTGATTGTTCAGGTGCAAAGTTAGGTAAGCGGATATAGCAAGAATAGCTGAGTGCTGTTTAACGTTCATATCAGTCCATTATTTGTAGTAAAAATTAAATTCATGAATTCATATACCGTATTTCAAAATAGGAGTCATATTTGATTTTCTTTACTTCATTGTTCATAGAAATGTTATTAGTAATTCGACATATAGCTTTTCAAATTATTTACTTTTGTTGTGTGACCAGTATAGTCCAAAGGCCAAAATCCTGGTTCACAGAGGGCCTAGATTCGATTTCCAGCTGAGTATGCAACTAAATAATGTAGATGTTTATGTCCTCAGCTTTTAGGATATGAAGATGTTTTTAAAATGTTATAGATATGATATAATCAATCATACTATAATGCTGTTACGGGTGGAAATTTTTGTCTTTATTTACTATTTAACTTAAGTCTCAGCCTAGTAAAATATATACATATAGAAAACGAAACAATTTAAAGAATACTTCTTTCAAAATATAATTAATACATAAATCCTTATTCCGTCCTAGTGATTTCAAAATCACTCATTACTAGGATGGAAAACGTTTCACCCCTCTATAAATTTATTTATATATGTATACCCAAAAGAATTTTATTACCTTTGCAGAATTTTATTAAGTAAATATTATAATAATTGTTGTCTTTAATCAATTAGGAATTACATATTTTATTAGTGAATAACTTTAGAATTTAGTCCTTTGAATCTCTGTCTTAAATGTAACTATTTGTAAATGTTTTCCTTTCAAATGTGATGATTTGTTGGTGAAATAAAATATTTATTGTACTAATGTGTTTTATTATTTACTAAGAGGGAATTAAATAATGTTAATGAACGATATTATTTAACAAGAATTTACACATTTTATTGAGTTACTTAAAAAACTTCAATGTAGATGACAATATATTGATGTCAATAAATTTATACATTTCTATGAGTTAGTTTTCTATTTATTTAGTTTGAAATGACCTATATATAAATAGAAACAAAAATAAATATGGCAACATATTCCGACTTTATTAGATTTTCTATGTCAACATGACTTCAATCTAAATTATTTTTCTGATTGCTCTAAGATACAAAATGTTTTACACATTAAGTTGCACACTGTTCTTGTACATTTAATTTATTCAGATATTTACATACATGTTACATAAATAAATGAAATTGATTAATATTAGACTAAGTTGGTATCTCAAAGAGACAACTCTAATAAATAAATTTTATTTTATAAACTCTACACATTGCCAGCAGTATCTGCCTTGGTTCTGTTAACAAACTCAGTAATTTCAGCCATAAGCACCTGATACCTATGATGTCTTAATAGAGACTCTTGTAGTTGTTCTAGGTGCTCACCGCCTTCCATAAACACCTTAAGACTGGAAACATTACAGGCTCCATCCCGGTGCTCAGTCATTCTGTCTTGAGGATAATTGTATGTCCTTATTTTCTCATTTCTATTGAGGGAACCAATCTGTAATTACAATAACATCAAAATTAACAAAATAATAGGAAAATTGAGTCACTAAAGAGAAATTCATTAATGATTATCCATTGTTTTGAATAAAGCGTCTTTATTTCCGAAAAGTACTGTAGACTGGATCACAGCATAGGGTTTGTCGCTATATAACATCCTACAATTCAACGTGGATCTTGGCATAGGAATCCTCTTGCTCTCTCCATTGAGCTCTGTCATCTGCAACTCTGGTCCAGCGTGGTTCCAAAGCCAGGCGGATCTCATCTCTCCATCTTGTTCTCGGCCCGATCCATTGCAGTTACTCATACTAAAACCATCATTAGGCAGATGGAACAAATGGGGTTTGACTGGGACGGAACTATCATCACACTTATACTGGTTCTATTATAATAATACTCTTTATTGTACCCAAAAATAATACATAATAAAGAAGCATACAATTTAAAGAACAATACAAAAGGCAGTCTTGTTGCTAAGCAGCAATTTCTTCCAGACAACCTTACGGTATTGAGTTAAGGTAATAATAAATATAAGAATAGGTGAGGTGCAACAAGTTTATTTGAGAAGTAGATTAATAAAATAACTTAAAGGAAGTATGAATAACAGAGATAAGAAGTTTATTCTTTTGTTGTATGGGTGTGATTGATGGTTCACTTGCATATGAAGGATCTGTGATTGACCAAGATTGAACCCATGTCCCATAAAATTGCTTACAGGTCCATTGTGACATCACATGGATTAATTCTTCAATCTTTAAAATCCATAGATTATGTGTCAAATTACATGTAGTTTTTCAATTTCAAATTTTTTCAAGCTAACGTATTACTAGATGACAACACGATAATGAAATGAAATATCTTTATTCTGCACAGCCCTATGGGGACACTTACAAATTGTCAGTTCCAATATTTTTAATACACAATATTGGAACACAACCTCAACTGAGAAGATCCAGTAAGAAACTCAGCTGGTTTATTTTTTTACCTTGTAGTATTTAGATTTTTTTTACCTTGTTTAAATATAAAACATAGAGATAAAACACTCGCTCCTATTTGCTTGCTTTACACTTGAGTACTAGATGCATGTTTGGCAAGATCTACTACACTTTGTATATTATTGCTCAGTCCCAAGCTATTTTGTCTTCTACGTAATCAGAGTTTTTATTATAAGATTTACGGCAAAGTTTATTCTTAAGCAATACTTATTTATTGTCAAATTTCTGATTTCAAACAAAATAAAAAGAAGTTACCTGTGCTTTCCTTTCACTGTTGATTTTATTAGAATGATCATCTTGTTGCCTCTGAAGTAGAAGTGTTCTCAGTTTCTGCAATGCTATCTGTTTGTTCTTCATTTGGGACCGTCCTTCCTGGCATTCAACAATCGTGCCGGTTGGGATATGAGTGATTCTGACGGCACTGTTGGTTGTATTGACATGTTGTCCCCCAGCGCCACTAGCTCTCTTGGTTTCTATACTGAGGTCTCGCTCGGGAATGTCTAGCTCTATTTCCGTCGGTTGTGGTAAAATTGCCACAGACACTGTGCTGGTGTGTATACGCCCTCCTTTCTCTGTGGTGGGGATCCGCTGCACCCGGTGTACTCCAGCCTCCATCCTCATCAGCTCAGGGACGCCCAACCCTCGTACTAGCATAGATGCTTTCCTTACACCCCCTATATCAGATTCTTCCACTGAAGCTATATCCACCTCCCAATTTTTATACTTAGCGTATGACTCGTAGAGGTCGAAAAGTTCTCGAGCGAACAACATAGCCTCCTGGCCTCCCGCGCCTGCTGTGACTTCAAGAAGCACACCGCCTTGGGTTAAACACGGCTCTAACAAGATTGATTGCAAATCGTTATCGATTTCTTTGATATGTTTCAGGTACATTTCGGCTTCCTCCTTGATCATTTTCTTCATCTCCTTGTCTTCGCCATCTCGTTTATTCAACTCCTTAAGGGACTCTATGCTGTCGTATAAATTTATTCGCTGTTCGAGCACATTTACAATAGGCTTTATCTCTTGCATTCGTCTGATTTCTTCAACAGTTTTGCGCGCTTTTTCGTTGAGTTTGTCATGTTCCAGCATTAAGTATTTGAGATAAGTTTGTATAGCCGGGTCAGATAAATTTACATTATTCTGTGAGTAACATCGGCGGAGTGCATAATTTTCGATCCGAAACAGGGATTTTAGTAAGGATATACGTGAAAAAGACATAATTAGCTGAGACAATCTACAGTTCGAAATAAATCAAAATTTATTTGAATATTTTTATACAAAAGTACAATTTTTATAAGCAACCAAATACATTTCGAAATATGGTAATGTCATAACCAATTGTCAATGTCGATGTCAATCAATGATTTAAGAAAAATCTTGTATATTCAGTCAGCGTTAACTTTAGTATATTGTATAAATTATTATTAAAAGTGTACGAAACTTTTATGATAAATAAAGTATAGAATTTCTTGTCCCAATAAATGGTGCAAAATACAATTATAAATATTTTTGTTTATTAATTACAGTTTTTGTTAATAACGCCATCTAGTGTCGAGTAGGTGGTACTTTTTTTTATAAAATAATAGCTTTTTCTACTAGATGTCACTGTATATTTTGAATAATACGTTTTGTTAGCCTCATTGATAAATCCAAAGATACCAAAGAGTACATTGTATAATTATATACAGATTAAATCTTTAAACACCTAAAATGTTGAGTATCATGAATTTCTAAATACTTAAAATGTGAATTTATTATTATTTCATACGTGTCTGATATTGCAGAAAAAACTCAATAAAATAATAATAATGGTTAATGCGAATACAAATTTAAAATTGTTTCGGTGCCAATTGTGTGTATGCAAAATGCCGGCAGGTATTCCAATTTAAACATTTTCTTCAACAGCGCGATTACCACATCGACCGCAACAATTTGCCTATTGATAGAATTATTAGGACATTACAAAGAGTTTCCTCCTGAAAACCACAAGGAGGTCATTTTGACTATCTGCTATACATTCTTGTTGCGCAGTTATGGAGTTATTAGTGCTAATGACAAACGGACAGACAAGCCGCCTTTTGTACCACCCAAACCGCATCCCTTATTTACGTTTAAAGCGCGTGGATTAAGTTATAAGCAAGAGCTCTTAATTTAAGAAAATCTACCTTAACATTGTGCAGAGTAGTGTTCAGCATCCTTCCTCAGTTCCCGTAGATAGCGTGGAAGACGGTCAATCCAGCGACAAAATGTAGAAGATGGGGTGCAGCGTCTTTTTGTGGTACATCAGCACCTACTGCGGTCACCAACACCCATGTCAGGCGCAGTAACTTTTAGCAAAAAAAAAGAGGGTTACCACTTATCTAGGTATGTCTAGCAATGGATTTTAAAAAGCTGATTGACCTTAATACTAGAGGATGTTGGTAACTGTGTAGCTGTAAGGAACCATATTATCATGAATATTTAATGTATATAATTCACTAAAAGGGCATTAATCTATACTAAACTGAATTTGTTTGTTTTGTTACACACGCGCTAATCTCAGGAGCTACTATTTTAAAAATATTTATGTATTTAATAGTCCATTTATTGAGGAAGGCTATATATAAAACATCACTCTATGTTTGTTTGATAGTTTTTTTCTTATGTGGTAGTGGTTAAAACCGCGGGGCACAGCTAGTGGCGAATAATCTTAGTGTTAAGGCGTTTCATAAATTTTGTATTCTTCGTAAAAAAGTTCCTACATAATTTATTTTCTGCTATGTCTTTTTACTTGCACCAGTCTATTCTGGCACTGACCACAACATTTGTGCTATTTTATTTTCTATGCACAATAATTTTCGCAGATATTTTATAAATGGGCCAGAATATTAAACATGCGATGGACTGAGTGATGTTACACAGACTGAACCTTTGTTAAAAGAAAACATTTTGTCTATGATTTGTCTATCTAATGTAAGTGTTGAGTATTGTCTGGGTTTTTGGCGGGAACGCGGGAAAAGCCGTTTCGTTGCATAATGTTATTCTTCTAAACTAGTGTATAGTCGTATTTTATGTGCAAAATTGGTGGGATTTTTATCATAAAGTGTTCGATAAAATGCACGCGTGTGGAAAAGTGATATGATGCGGCGAGAGGTGACTTTTCGTGTTGCTTCCAAGACTCCATGAAGAAGTCCTAGTAAAGTCCTTACCACTTTGCTGAACCCATCTAATCTCATCATCTTCTATATGGAAACATCTCATCATCGTCATCATCCATATGGTTATAACATCCATTAAGATAAAACATAAAGAAGCATTATAAATGAAGATTGGCTGTAAAGGACGTAGATCCATGGCCGTAAAATTATTTTAAGGGAAAAAAAATGTAAGTGTTGAGTTTTGGCGGGAACGCGGGAAGAGCCGTTTCGTTGTACCTATAATGTTATTCTTCTAAACTTGTGTATAATCGTATTTCTATGTATAAAAAATTGATGGGATTTTTATTATAAAGTATTCGATAAAATGCACGCGTGTGGGAGAGTGATATGATGCAGCGAGAGGTGACTCTTCGTGTTGCTTCCAAGACTCCATGAAGAAGTTCTAGTAAAGTCCCTACCACTTTGCTGAACCCATCTAATCTTATCATCTTCTATATGGAAACATCTCATCCTTGTCATCTTCCATATGGCTATAACATCATAATAAACGATATAAATGAAGATTGGCTGTAAAGGACTTGGAACAATAGCCGTAAAATAATTTTAAGGAAAAAATATGTAAGTGTTAAAATACAAGGTTTTTTTTTAATGTGACATCGACCATTTAACATCATATGACAGTATCGACTGCATAAAATTGACTGATTATTATAAATTACTTAACAGTCGACGTGAAGAGAGTTACAGTGCACCTATCATAAAAAAAAAATAATAAAACAGAAAATCTGTTTAGGTACCGATAGTGACCTACCTAGGTAGCCAAGTGAGCTATGGAGGTAGAAATAACGTACCTACCCATGTACCCTTATCTAATTGGTATAGGTATCCTATTAGATTGATAGTGATATATACCTTCCTATGGGCATATAATTTTGGATCATAGGAATAAATCGCTTTAAAAAATGGAATTTATTAGGAAGCAAAAAGTATCCTGAGCTACAAAGCCGTGAGCTTAGGACCGGGATATCAAAAGCATAGTTTACCTATTGCATATTTATAGGGAAGCTAAGACTTTAAAATAAAGCTTGTAAAATTGAGTAGCGTTGACGTGAATATGTCAAAGCTTATAACTATTTAAAGAGCATAACGAAATCGATCCACAACGGTCAATTAACTACGTAATATAAGTTGCAAATGACATGGTAGACCATTGTCTACTCACTTTGCTCAAACGGCATTGAATTAAATTGATAGCGGGCGCTATGCGATAATGGCGGCTAATACAACATAATTACAGGCGAGCTTCCTCCAAGTATATATGCCTTAACAGTCATTCATTACTTTAATGAATAAATTTGTCTTGTCAGACGTAAAGAGCATACATTGTACATAACGGCCAATTAATACGTCGTCTTCATAGTCGCGGGTAACCTGGTAGCCGAGTATTATCACATTATATAGATACGTAGATGTTCTGTGTAATTTGTCCAAATGACAGTATTTAAAGTAATAATAGGTGTAATAAACTATTTGCTATATAATATCCTTTTTATATGTCAAACAGAAGTAGGTACCAATCTATAGGTCTGATGATATGATGGGTACATGAATATTTGTAACCAAATCCAAACAGGGTGGGAGTCCTACCTGAAGTCGAACAAATACGATACGACCATACAATACGAAGCAACGGTTATGACCTGAGGGTTATATCTGACTAGTACTATTTATAACTGGAAAGACATGGTGTCTTGTGGCTATAAGTGGTCATGGCTGTTGAGGTGAAGCGAATGGAGCAATTTATCCTGAAAGAGCCTACCTAGAGACCTAGTACCTAGAGAAATAGGGTACCAAAGGTAAAAGAGGGTACCAAGGTCCGCAAGAGAAAGCCTAGTGCGTTTTCATGGAGATTTTCCTATATGCGTAATATTTTAACAGGTTTTTATTGATCTTACAAAAGTTTTTCCTACATAATTAAACAAATTTTGTGTAGTAATCCCTGTTGATATAGATAAGACAGGAAAGTGTATGGTACTTTCATACTAGAACCAGGCGAACTAGCAATAGTGCTTTCAGACGCAAAGGATCACACAATCTAACAAACACCCACCTGTCTTTCCTCACTCTAAAGCCAAAGCGAGTAGCGCAAATAAATTACGTAATATTTCACTAGAAGTGGGGGTGTCCATTATTTTTACGCGAAGGGTTCCGGCTCATTTCTCCAACGGGTGTAGAAGCTCTACAGCCGGCAAATATTAGTTCACGCGGAACTGGGATGCATTGAGCCGAGCTAATGTGCCGTGAGCTTAAACGTAAGTCGTTATCTGGTTCATATTAGTTTGATGATATTAAAGATTTCTTTATAAAATTTTAGTAGCAAAGGAATATGCAGTCCACTTGATGGTAAGTGGTCATGGACATTTGTAAGCAAATTCATATCGAACAGGGGTTCTATCTGAAGTCAATCACTGGTGCGTTACTATTCCAGA
Organism: Cecropterus toxeus; assembly: GCA_018249875.1. Classification (NCBI taxonomy): domain Eukaryota; kingdom Metazoa; phylum Arthropoda; class Insecta; order Lepidoptera; family Hesperiidae; genus Cecropterus; species Cecropterus toxeus. Next base: position 17,778 of record DWNE01000091.1, read on the forward strand.
GGACTGATGGTCGCGTCATGTAAAAATGATCGGTCAATCACACTCTTTAACCAAAATTGAAGAAGTAGGTACCTTACACCTTAAACGCCTTAGATGTACATAAGTGTGACAGTGGTACCTAACCAGGTACCAGGCGAACCATTCGTTTAAGTAGTAGAATTTGTAAAATTTTGAAATGCTTTACCTTATGTTAAACGAATCTTTCAAGGGGGTCTGTTATTGTGGGTATCAGGGAAAACGAACCGTGTTATCGTTACTTAAAATTACAAGTAAAGCTCTAATATCGTTAAGTAAAAATAATAGAATTTATGACAAAAAGTTGTCAAAAGCACAAACCCTGTTTAGTGGTAGCGGTTGGATTAATGGGGGTTGGGGCTCGGAGTAATCGGCGCACATTCTGGCTCGCATTCGTTTTGGGCCATTGCGGCCAAGAGTGCTCAGTTTGCCTTGCCTCTTAAATAAATACCGCACGTTTGCAATATAACCGCTAACAACACTTCACACTTTACTCTGAGCTGAAGAAATTTATGGCCCTCGCACATAAATCTGCTAGATTTATGTATGTACTTACGCGTAACCCGGCACGTGGCCTAAGTAATTCTTAATCAAATAGGTTTAGTGATCTACGACTAAAACACTGATTGTTTTGTGATTTGAAAGTTAGTTTTTTTTATTATAAATATGAAGTAGCAAACGAGCAAGTTGATGGTAAGTGGTTACTGCCGCCCATGGACATTTGTAAGCAACTTCATATAGAACAGGGGTTCTATATGAAGTCTAAACACAGATGCGTTGCTACTCCCGAGGACTGAGATGGTCACCTCATATAAAAGTGAGTCGGCAACCACACACTTCCACCGAAACCGCTAGAAAAAGGTGTGGCGGTAGTACTTGCCCGGTCGAACTACATTGGTTCTAGCACCTGGCGAACCAAAGTGACTCAGGGGTCTAAAGTTTGAAACTCAAGCACCCAGATTTTTCGAAGTTCACTTGACTAAAAATCGGAGTTTTGTGACTTTTTCAAGGTGATGTACTTATAAAGAAATAATATAGTTGACACTTGCTTTAATTAGAAAAGAAAACATTGCCAGAGATTTATAAAGGTGAGTGATGTCTACTGATCCACTATTGTAGTAAATTTGGTCCTAACTTTTGAAAGGACGCCATAAGCCAGTAGTAGAACAGTAACAAGTTACAAACGACGATTTAAAAGTCTAATTGATTACTAACTGTGCACGATTTGTGTACTATAATAAGACATCTATAGAAGGGACTGTCATTAATGTACAAATAATTAATAGCATTCGTTAATTCATTTCCTAGAGACCCATTAGTGTATTTTCCACGAAACACTCGATTGCAATAGAGATGGGCTTAGCAAAGTAAATAATATTCGTCGGATTATCTCCCAGTTTATTTGTCTTGTTCGAACATTACATTTAGACTTATTTTGTATCTGTTATACACTAATTTATTTATGTCTATCTTAAAAACGTAGGTAGGTACAACACCTACATAAAATTTGAAACTAAATAATACAAATTAGTGCAAGTATATTAACTGTATACCAATATTTTGCGTAAATACATTTGCCTGATACCTTAACCTAACCAAACCTAAAAAAGTGCATTTGCATGGAAGTTGATACCAATTTATAAAAAAAAATTAAATACTGAAGTAGCAAACATGTGCTGTTCTTTTCGTGGTAAGTAGTCATTGGTGGTCACAGTGGTCAAGGTGGCATGGTACCCATGGAATCTAATGACTTATGAGTGTTAAATTATCAAAATATAAAAGGGTGTTTGAAAAATCTACCATAAACAACTTTTAACGAACGTAACTAGAACTTCATGTAGGTTTCTAGAAAAGTAATCATTGATCAGCATTCGTTTACAAACGCTTGCGTGTCACGAGGGCGATAGGACAGCAACCCGACGGCTAATGGCCCATTAGTTGGTGCGAACAAACAGGAAGATTGTTTTCTGTCCTGTCAAGTCTCCACTCGTAAACGGCGAGGTGCACACTGCAGTTTACACGGCATATATTAGCGATTTAAAACTCGAGATTTTAATTGTTGGATCACATGTTGGGAACTCAGCAACACACTTTTTTGAAGTTATGAGGATATTTGAAACTTTTTATATGATTGAAGTAGCAAACGAGCATCCAGTCCAACTGATGGTAGGTAAGTGGCTACTGCCATCCAATGGTAAATTGCTACGCCGTCCAATGGACATCTGTAAGTAACTTCATATAAAATAAAGGTTCTATCTTAAGTTGATCACAGATATATGCGTTGCAACTCCCGTGGACTAAGATGGTCGCCTCACATATAAAGTGAGCCGGCAACCATAATCTTCCATCGTAACGAAAGAACTGCTTCACGCTAAAAATAGGTGTGGGGGTGGTACCTCCTTGCTGGAACTGAGTGAATACACACAATTTCTTCAATAATTTATCGTTAGGCAACGATAGAGTCGATTTCGACAGCTACGTACCGAAAGTGGTGTATTGTAAATAATGGGTAACACAATTCAGTTATTCTAATAACAGATGCTAGGTGGATATATGTATCAGGGATGTTGTAGAGCTCTGTAACCGTAACCGAAACTATCGGATATCCGAAATAAAATATCCCGATCCGTAATCGCAACCGATATTAAAGTTGCGGTTATTTTAAATAGGTAGGTAGGTATATTTTGAGTAATGTTACATTTTTTTTTAATTTTATTAAATACCATTTAAAATTGATTATGTAGCTATAATAATAACTGAAATAACTCATTCTTATGCCAAATGATAACATAGAAAAAGAAATATAATCAAATTATTACTTATTTGTATTTTTTGTTCGAAATTCCTTAAAAATATGGTACCTACCCGGCACCGAAACTAAGCGAATTTAAAGGATAATCCGAAATAATTACATATCCGTAACCATATCCGAAACCGGTAGGTATAAAATTATTTGTATATCCGTATCATGTCCTATATTCATAACATCCCTGATATATATCAGTTAAACTGTCCAGTGCGTCCTCCGCGTAGTCCCCTGCTACCGCGCAAATCATGACGCTTAGCAATATGTCAAATGTGGCGCGGAACTGATTGCGTGCCAGCGATACTGCACTGGCTGTACCATACAAATTGATGGATATTACACAGGAATGAATGCATGAATTTCTCCTATTAGCAATAACTGTTGTATTTGAATGTTTTATTTTCGTATCTGACTGTTTTAAAATGAGAGTACCTAGATGCTATGAATATTTCCCCTTCGTTAGCAAATAAAATATCATATTGAACTTAAGATAAATTAAGTTACATTATAATAAAGGCTTTTAACATCATAAATTGTATTAACGTATTGGTTTAAATGTAAATCATATCTCTTTCTCTGACTTTTCAACATTTTCAATTTTTTTACAACGGTATAAAACATTATATGCCAAGTGCCCTTCATACTGGCACGAAAGGCTTTCACGGATTATTGTAACAATGTGGAATAGTTCAATCACTCACATTTTAAAACCCGTGTTCAACAGATAGAGTAGGTAGGTATCATCACAATGACCAATCCAGACAAGTGTTTATCCATGTGTACCTAATTTGTTTATAATAAATCTAAAACATTGTCATCATATTAGCCTCTTCGCTGCGGGATGTAATCCTCTTTATTTATGGCTTACCAAAACATTTTCCCTATTATTATTATATTGTTACGGCTGTATTAAAATACCATAAAATTTATGATGCTTGTGAATTTCGTACCATTGCGCTCTAGACTCTGAAATAGTACGCTGTAGGTCGGTTATCGTTGGGTTGGTAAGTGACTAGGGTGAGATGACAAACGAGTCAGACCTCCCCTTCGATTACGATGTCGCGAAAAGCCGCGAAGTCGTTGTATTACAGTTGAGGTTCTCAAACTTTTTGAATTATAAAACTACCGCACACTTTTTGGAATATATTATTCTCTAGCGTCCGTTAAAATTGTTCAAACTTCAGTTCTTTGGAAATTTTATTTTTTACTCTTTATAAATATCTTAAAATAAGGGTTACAAGAACTTAATAGAGAATAGGAGGGCGAATAAAACATTGCTATTGTCCCGTAAACAATTTAAACGCCCCACAATTTTCTCTAGACCGTCCACCACTACTCCGGCTGTGTTCCGTAGGAGATCCCGGAGTCCGCCACGCAGCACCGGGGGAGTTTAAGTGCTGTAGGAATCTCACATAACCTGGCGTTGCTCCCACGGCGTGGGGTACCATTTGAAGGTTTCCCCCTCGTTATAAAAAAAGGCCGTTCTCCACTGCCCTATAGGCTTTCAATATACAGAAGAGAACATTATCGCCCACTTTGAGAAACACTGTGTTACAGGTTCAGCATATTGTATGAGCTAGCAAGGGATCTGTAAGGGGCTATAGGAAAAGGGCCCCAAGCCCCAACAACTTAAAGGGGTGCCATTCGAAACGCATTACGTAGCAAATTGATTGTGATTAACATTTTGTGTTCCGCACAATGACTGAGAAAGCTTTACTTATGAATTGCCTATTATTATTTCGGTTGAACTTTAAATAAATCGTATTATTCACTTAAATGTTCATGCTTAAATAGTTTTAACTTAGGTACGTACTTTGACCTATACCGTAATACCGTTTTTTATGATACTTCTTCATATATGTACCTTCATAGCTTCATATAGCGTTTTACTGTGAAATTGCGAATAAAAACATTAGTCATTTAATTTTTCAAACAAAGTAGATACATTTAAAGAAACGGGCACTCTGGATTTTTTTCTACTCTCCACTAGATGGCGCGAAGTAACTTAATTGATTAAAACATTTTCATTAACTTTATTTAATATATGTGTTAAACTATAGGTTTGATATAATTTAGTCATGCTAGACATTTTCTATGTACATAATATGTAGTATGTGTAATTATTATATCTTATTCGAACATATTTTCCTATAAGGTATTATTAAAGTAACATAAATTGATTAATTATTCAATTAACCAGTATATTTTACAAAATGTAATTTATTCAGGTAATAATATGTTTGCACCTTTTCAACACATTCGATACTTGATGATTAATTGTGTCGACACTTGACACATATAAATAATTATGTAGAGCCCGTTCGAGTATGCCTAATTTTATTCCTTTTTATAATTAATATTTTGATTTGTAAGGAATACATTTTGAAAATAATTATGAGCAATTACGGTATTTCGTTTCAATATAGAAAATTTTATTCTTCCAAAATTATTTTACTGTTAAGATTCTTATATATAATTTTGATTTTTTAGTGTATATCATTTACACTCAATTTCTTAATTCATAGTATCTAATTAGATTTTTATCCTGTGTTGGGGGTACCACGGATACACACAGACACCTAGACCCAGAACAGAATCTAAATTCATAATTCAGTTGTCTTTCTGGCCTGGGATCAAACCCGCAAACCCAATTTAGTGTCAGACCGGTATCGGTATGTAATATGTTATCGCAGTGTGCGATTAAGTATTTTAAGGATATAAGGATAAATACCATTCAGCTCCATGCTAGTATATATTCATTGGCATTCGTTTAGTTTGGAACTAGTAATTTGTTTGATTTTTCTAGAGTTTGTCGAAGATTCGGCTATTTGCGCTTGACCTAATAAATTTTCTAATGATTAAGTTGATAACAAAAGTAAATCCTTTAAAGGCATGTACGATTCACATATCCAGCATGCATACTTACTGACTCTGTGATTCCATCGTAAGTACATTCAAACTTATTTTAAATCAAAAACACCATAGAAAGGTAGATACTTACCTAATAGCTATACTCGCCGTGTATACAGCAAACATTAACAAGCAAAGTTTATCAAAACGTACGTAAAAAGGGTATTGGGTCCGAAAACCGAGAACTAATGAGTATCCTCCCGGCCGCAACTAATCAAACAAATTTTTCGAAGCCATCCATCATGTCAAGCAAGCGTTAATTTCACAAGAAGCTCATTTAGAGGACGAGGGAAGCGGATCAACGGTCTAAAGCTTCGTTTAGAACACTGATGTGCGCAAGCCTCGTTAGACACTATACATACTGTCGGCGAGGAACTTCACTGGATCAAGCTTGATTTGAAGCATTAATCCATTTTCATCGTATATAGCTTATACGATGAAAATGGATTAATGCTTCAAAGCTTCGTTTAACACACTAGTGTCTGTCAACAATATATTTTTTGTAAAAGTTATTTTATGTTTTAAGTTACTTATAAAGTTGCAATGTTTTATGGATATAGATGTAAAGTTATCGTACAACTGTAAAATATTTCATGCTGTGACTACTTACAAGTGAAATTACATGTAACCAGCACTACAAAACTAAGAATCCATATTGTTACCTCATGGCATATCATGTACTTCTGTTAATAGTTCAATAAATATATAAATAAACAACAAAAAATCACTGTCGGCGAGTAACTAGGCAAAGAATAACGAAAGATAACAATAAAGGAAACATAATAATTAATCATTATAAGGGTTTCATTTAAATACACACTGATATGCGCGCCAATCATAAAAGTGTTGACATTTTCCAAGGGCGAGTGGCGAGTAGGTAGGTAATTATTCTGATGAAGAAAATATAAAACTGGAGCGCCTAAGACAATTTCAAAGAAAATTCAAATGGAACAACTATCTGAAAATTTTGAATTCGTAACCGATATTGTGTACTGACAGGGCCTATCTTGCAAGAGACGAGACTCATTTACTAGCATGAATATAATTGGGTATTAAGGAGAGGTTATTTAGGGAACACGAGAAGTGGCTCTGTATCCCAAAGGTTAGTTAAGAATATAGAGACATAATGCTCAACAGCGAAAATTCATCAAAAGAACTAAACAACCTGTAGGTAAAGGTTATATCAAAATCGTTTAAAAACATCGCTAGTGGTGCGATTAGTGACTTAATTCGTTTTTCTCAACGAGTTGATGCTGGCGATAGCAAATAGGTTATTAAAACAATATTCAATATTATAGAGGTGGCTACTTTTAGTATCATCAAGTGTTATGTTTTGTTGCTTATGTCCTTCATATTGTCTTGTGTTCTGCGCCGTTTGTATCTTATGACATACTGGCTTTGCTCGCGGTTTCGCATGCATTCAACCTATCCCACGAGAATCGTACTTTTTCCGAAATTAAAAGTAGCCTTTTAACTATTTGAGGCTATAATCGGTATAGATGTTCAAAATTTCATCCAGATAGAGACAATATTTGTGTGTTTACGATTATTTTTATCTTATAAAGGATTTGCGGATAATATTAAATACAATTAATATAAAAAATACCTAATTTTTTTTTAATTAGTACTAAAAATGTAAATAAACATATATCAAACAAACAGCGTATCAGACCCATAATGATATTTTGTTTTATGTCACTGTAATTAAGGACCTTTGAAGATAACATAAGACTGAAAATGATATGAAAGAAAATAAATAGGTATAACAATTACCTAATAGGCAATTTATTAAAACTAAAATATAGTTCTCTAACAATAATTCTAATATATCCGTGTATATATTACAATTAAGCTCTTTAAAACCTATTTTCTTTCAGAATCGTCTTACTAACTGCAGTAAAATTGCAAACTTTGAAATATAACCAAAAAAACAGTACGAGAATCCAGGCATTCTCGAGTTATAATTTCGACCTTGGTTCGGAAGATATGTTGCCCTCCCGCTCTGTTGTATGGCAGCGTCCTCTTTTGGCTGCGCCGGCGCGTCTGCGGAGTGCAATGCAAGAGCAGCAAACTTATTATCTATATATATATATAAAATGAGATTGTGTGTATGTCTACGTGTCTGTTTCTTACGCAATTTCAGAAGAACCAATGGATTTACATGAAATTTTGCATAGATGTAGCCTGTTTACCTGGTCAATTTGTAGGCTACTTTTTACTTTATTTTTTTTGCACTATTTTAAGATGGCACTATTTTAGTGACGTCACTACATCTTTTGGTTGCAAGCGAACGCAAAAAATTGCAAACTCTTGATAGCATATACGAAATGAAAATTAAATTTTCTATCCGAAGGGTCCTTATAACTTTTTGAGAAATGTAACGATTAGCGAGTAAAACTTAAATTTTTGGTTCCATAGCGAAGCGAAAGACACAGATAGTCATAAAATGTTCGGGAAAATGTATGTTGCGTAATATTTCTGTTAACATTTTACTGTTAAATTATTTTTTATGAAAATGGCATTACCTAATAAAAGTAACAGACTTTATGTATGCAAATCAAATAGGTACTTTAGCTGATTAATAGCTTAATTCAATACAAAAGTGAGATACATTGGTACTCATTTTACTATCTCAACGGACTAATATATCTACCATATTTACATTTTAAGGCATTTATTTGTTGTATGTTTTCGCATTTAGACTAACGAGTCTAAATGCGAAAACAATGATAATTGCTGTTTAAGATACATGAGCCATTCAATTGTATGTACCTACTTTATAGCGTTTTATAAAAAATATCCTTAATAATCAATGATTTTATTTGCTATATAAGTAGGTATTTATAAATTTCAGTATTCATTTATCTTATCCTTAATTCTAAATGTGAATTTTATATAAAATCGTAATCAAAATTCCGATAGGAAGAAAATTTATTTATCGTTCATGTTTTTCTTTTTAAATAATGAATTTGGAGTAGCAGCATTAGATATTGCTCTTCTTTTTTTTGCATATCAGCTGAAATTTACTATAACACCTATAAGAGTTGTTGGTTAAGACCAATAATTAAAATTGCCTTCTGAAGGCCGTTATTTCACTTTACAAATTGCAATAATGATAGACTTAGTAACGAGTAATTCATATACCGTTATATGGATGCGAATATTGAATCGAGCGAGTTATACGCACTACGTCACTTGAGCATCAGCAATTGCAACCGATGTTTATGGTGCCCTCAAAGTGAAATAAATAAATCAGAGGCTCAATAGTGCGGTACTTGCGGTGTCCGTGTGCTGTGTAATTTTTGAAAGATTCCCCTTCAGAACAATTGATATATAGCGCGCCTAAGGCGGCGTTTGCGCAGGCTTCACGGCGCATTGTCGACGGATGACGATGATCAAGCGCTAGCAAGGGGATAATTGTCGGGTAGTCGCACTTAGTAACGCTAAATGGATGGAGTTAAGAGATAGGCGTATAATTGTCTGGCTGAGACGGTGAGCTAGTTTGTGGGGAAAATAAGTTTTAAAGTTAACTGGAAGATCTTGTTGGTTTACAAACGTTAAGTGTCTTTTTTATCTGTTGTTTGTCTACGGCGTATTACATGAGGCGGCTTACAATGTGCATTGTTACGAAATTGATTTGATAATTATTAGGATCCTACAATTGAATAAATAACCGATGAAACTTTGTTATCAAAGGATATATAGGGTTATGTTATCAAAGGATATGTAAGGATATATAGGGTGGACTGGTAGAGAATGCCATAAGGCATTAAGCTTGCCCTATTGTAACTTGTTCTTTAATGAGGTGCAATAAAGAAATAAATAAATAAATAAAATATACGATAAATACTAATTAATTCGTTTTTTGGCGTTAAAAAATTACCTACATGATGGTTATGTAGAATTTGTGTAAGTATTTTATTAACTAGGAATAAATAACACTCCCAATAACGTGACAGTAATATAAGTTTTTAATTAAATTCATATCCACGCTCTATGTTGTACTAAACAGAAGTAGTGTTGCTTTTATAACTAACCGTGTAATTGTGGTTAACAGAGTAAATAACTTGTTTACGCTTAACGGAAATATACTTAGGTGTCTAGTTGTTCTACTTTAGATACGATAAAACATGGTCTAACGTTTACTGAAAATTAAAGTTAAGGATCTATAATTACTTCAAAAGGGCATGTTGGTATTTTAGAAGTTTTGGTAGAGTTTACACATCAATGTAATTGCTAATCGAAAATGCACCGACAATATATTAATTATTTTCTATTTTACTTTATGTAATTATTTCCACACAGATGTAGAGACTATTAATAAAGTCGTGCTTGTATCAAAAGCTGATTTGAAAAGATCATGTTATGCTATAAACTTTGCCTTCGGTACGGTAATAGTGTAAAGTCTGTGTGTACCTCATGCAAGTACTATGTATTAAAAACGATACAATTTAAGGCATTATGGATATCAATCAGCGTAAAAAAATATATTATTTAAAGTTCAAGACATTTTAAGTTTAATTGCAAAAGCGATCCATCAAAAGTAATCAACAAAGGGCTTAAAATGCGAACTCAAAGCAATCTAAAGACGCAAAGCCTTATTAAATCAATGTTGCAGTACAGAATAGCGACGTGCATTTATAATTTCACGCGTCGAAGTGTGATTTTTCATGTTTTCTCCCGAGATGCTAACGTGACCCGGAGCTGGATCCATTTATGATCGGTGCACCGAAATGGCCGACAAATGGCGGCTAAATGAGAGGCTTCGTCAGCCTGTGCTGGCCGCCGCTACACTCAATAATCCGTTTTATGCAACGACGATAAACATTTCCAATAAATAACAACATACATTGCTGGTTTTGTGTACCAATTTAACGTAGAGTGTGAACAAACGATGTAGTGTACACAATATAAGTTTGTCGTATGTGTGCATGGTAAAGGGGGCCCGAGGCACATTTGATTATACGTTGAGAGAAGGCTAATCGCGCTCGACGGACGAACACCTCGAGATCAAACACGCGGCGCGCCGCCAGATATTTTTGTTTCTATTAAACAACACCCAACGTAATAATGTTTAACAATCGTGCAGCGATAATTCGAACAAAACGATCTGTGGAGACGCTGTTAGATTTAACGTATTCGTTTTTAAACATTGAAATTGTAAATATCATATTATTTAGTTAAATAAATTTACTACGGACCTAAAATATTACTACTTACAGAATATTCCTTAAAAATATAGTGCCTTTTATTATATTCTTAGAATTTTATAAAGTCGGTTAAGGCTGGCAATGAAAGTATTAGTAGCACGATTTCTACTAATAAAAAAACGTAACTAAGCAAATATTTAATTAATTAAAATATTTAACATATAGATAGGTATGACGACTAAAGCAATTGCTAAGTTATGAAAATTTTAAAATTTTGACGACTCTACGCCTTCCGCTGTTCACGGTTTCAGATAAGTGGTCGTCAGAGGAGTGGATTGTTATTAAATATTTGTGTTGTATGCGATTAGCGCAGCTCACCGGCTAATTTATCGGCCCAGTTACACCCGCAGATGGATCTAACGAAATATGACCGCGAATCGAATTGATATTGTAATCGCAACTAGTAAACAATATACTGTACATATGCATAATTATAATAATAAAACTGGCCACTTAACGTGGTCCTTTAGAACCAATAGATCCCTTAAGGCGGAATACATTAACATAAACAGAATATGTATTAAGTACATAAAAACTTTCGCGCGAACCTTATTGTGAACAATTTGGCATACCAATCACTTAGTAATGGAGTAACTATTCATTTTGGTAACAGTACCTACTTATAATGAATTTCAATAGGATGTTTAGATTTGTGGTTGCTATCAATTGCCATTGAAGCAATGTTATTAAACGGAATACAATCGTCTGAAAGGCGCTAAATTTGCATGCAATCAAAGGAATTGTGCAATTTAATTTAACAACCAATATGTTCAAATAATATTGTAAAGTGTATTCAGCATATATGTAGTGTTCGAAGAAGAATTAATAGTCATTATTTATGTGACAAGATTCGTTTCACAGTTTCGTCTGCTTGAACGAAGTGAATAGTTTTCCAATACTTATTTGAATATTTTCATATAAGGTCAAAGAGTGGACAGTATGTAGTCCACCGGATGGCTAGACATCACTGCCAATTAAGTTTCTACATCTGTCACTAACGCCATGTAGAAGTAAGGTTCCACCTAAAAAGCCTAGGCTGCTCGCTCGTACCTAAGTTAGCGGGCCTAAATATTTTTCGACGGACAAAGCAAGAAGCAAAGATTTATAACCTACAAACAAATGTATTTTAAACATGATGTTTAAAAAATGGCCGTTGTTTCAAAATTACAGACGGACATTCCATTTTTTTTTTATTTGTATACATACACAGAGTTCGAAGAAGAATTACTAGTCATTATTATACGTAATTTAGATAGCACAAAGCCTTGAAACGATGTCGCATCGTCTGGAGCGGCGCCGTCGGAACAATTTCAGGTTCAATTTACTTTCTACTTATAAGGACAATTTTCAATTCAATACAGTACATAATACAAAATCGTAATTGACAATTGGAAGTCATTATACAAATCACAGTAAATATTTAGTTTCAATGAATAAATAGAAATGACTATTATAACAAAATCGAAGTGTTTATTGGCAATTTAAAAATAAATATTATTTAATGTGTTTGCCTCTAGGTATATGAAATTACGATACGTTTAAAAATAACCATTACTTACTGCGAAATTACTAGTTATTGATAGATGAGAAATTAAAATAGAATTTTGAAAAAAAAATCCTTTGCGTCAGAAATAAGTTTCCAGTTATAACTAGCAAGTCACCTAGTCTTGAACTAGTTTACTGAATCCATTCAATTACAATTATTCATGAATCATGCCTCCTACCCTCAGCCTATAAATAGTCTAGCGTACGATATTAATGTACCATAAAAATGAAGAGCAACAGCTTGTACGTGGCACCTCGCCACAAATAGATATCACAAATAGGGTTGTGTTTGACCATAAAAAATGTATATCCGCGGATACTGGTACGTATACGGATCAATATGTTTAGATCCTCGAGTTCAGGCGAGCATAGATTAGGATTAGAATATCTATTATATGAATTTCGATAATATAAATGTGCTAAATATGTGATGTTTAGAAAATTTTAAGAAAATAGTGCTATACTTACTAATATTATAAAGCGTTGTTTCGTTGAACGCGCTATCACCGAAACTACTGATTCGAATTGAAAAAATACTTTTGTGTTGAATAGTACATTTATTGAAAAGGGCTAAAGGCTAGCGGGTGAAACCGCACAGCTAAACATATATAACACAGGTCGTATAAAATTGTATCCGCTTAGAATTTTACAAAATGTTTCATAAGGAAACAGATCCGCTACAGATCCGCCAAAACACGAGGATACGGATACGGACCTACCAATAAAACGAACATGAAAAAAGAATATACATGACGAATAGGTAACCTCTCTTCCTTCGGGAAGTCGGTTAAAAGTACAATGCAGTTCATCTGATGGAATGTGGCAACTGGCGCCCATGAGCATTCGTAATGAAGCCCAGATAATATTAGAGTCTCACTTAAGACCAACCACAGATGAGAACATAAAAAAATGAGATTAAGTATGTCACCCTAAACTTACCCCCCAAACCAGAAGACATCAGCCAACGATGCTTTTAGTAAGCAGAAATAGACAACTCGTTTGTGTCTCCAGAGCCGAATCACGAAGTTTTCCATCGGATATCCGTCACATCCCTAATCAAAGCCACAAACGGATCTAGTATTTCGTGATCGGGGCGTGGTTATTGCGTATTAATGTACCAACCCCGGCCCGATAAGCATCTCTTTTTGAGCGCCGCCGACCCATTGTACCGCGGCCGCGAGAAAAGTAATTCTTAATAGACAATGAGCCCGACGTTTAGCGCTTTTATTTATGTAACACAATGAGCGTTCGCGAGATATATGGACCGAGGTAAATCATGAGCAATGAAATGCCAAACTGATCAATACTTTTTTCAGTCCGTTGGAATCTGTTACGATATGTCACAACAAAACAGTCTAACAGTAAATGTTTTTTGTTATTAATTATGTATTTGTTTATTTCAATATTTTTATCTAAATACGGTAACATAAAAATTAAATGTTGTTTTTTATTTTGGCATAAGTATACGAGTGGCCAATGCTTAAGGATTTATATATAATTGTCCAGTTACAGCAAAGTTAATACCTATGTAAGATATTATGAACTTTAGCGGTAAGAGATATATTGTTAGCCCAGTGGCAGAAATTAAGCCATAATAAGAGACACATACTTATCCGAGGTGTTCCAATTTATTCACCAGAAACCCATGCGTTGGCACCCTCAGATAAGACTCGTATTGGCCGATAGCATGTTCATAAACGGGAGTGGCCACTTAACAATAAGTGGACTGCTGTTTTTTGCTACTTCTATATTATAAATCAAGTAACACTGTTAAAAAAAATCTTGTGTGTTTTAAATTTATTAATAGTCCATATCTTGAGGTTTTTTTTAGAAAGAAGTTGCTACGAGCATGCAGTGCACCTGATGGTAAGTGGTTACTAGCGGTCCATGGACATGGTCGCCTCATATATAATTGAGCCGGCAACCACACCCTTCCACCGAAACGCAAGAACTGCTACACGCTAGAAATAAGTGTGGCGGTGATACTTCCCCGGGCGAACTACATTGGCTCTACCACCTTGTAAAATCCTAAATCTTGAGATATCATTTGAATATTTTTTTAGGAAACAAACTCTAACAATAGTTATTATTACAATTTAAAGTTATATTAAATCCTTATTTAAACGCGGGTGAAACCGTGTGTCACAAATGTAATTTTTACATTAATTTCATGCATGACTTATGTATCAATAAAATTTTATTCGGTCGAAGGGTTAAATATATTACTAAATAATAATAGTAATTCTTGGAACACTGCATAATAATGTGCAACATTTTTATTAAAACACTAGCAGATTTCCGCGGCTTCGGTTGCGTTTACGTTACACGTTTACTTATGGACTATAATTATGTGTGACAAAATTCAAAAATAAGAACTAATTACGTTAAAAATACTATAAACTTTGGGGGAGCACAGCTGTATAACTCAATTCCTCGTTTTATAACAAAAACGCTACTTCATTATAACTTGGACCACCACCTAACTTGCAAGTGTAGACGGTGAGTTGAAAAATACGCCGAAATCGCACCAGACAACGCGTCTCGACTAATATTCTTAGTAAAACTACCCACATCCGGATAATGTTAATATTATTTAAAACATATTATTGTTCTCAAACAAGTGATGAAGTATTTTATAAATATATATTCTCATACAGATACTCTTTTGAGGAAAAAAGATCTTTAAAACGAAATTTCAGCGAAATTCGGCCAGTACTTTTACCGTGAAAGGAACAAACACACATATATACTCACAAACTAACATTAATAATATTAGTAAGATATTAGCTGTTAAATTTAATTGCACAATTTCTTTGATTGCATACAAATGTAGTGTCTTACAGATGATTGTATTCTGCATAATAATGTTACGTTAATGGTAATCGAAACCACAAATCTAAACATCCTGTTCACATTCAATAAACGGAATGAATAAATACAGTTAGAATCGATTTCTAGGTAATTGCTATGCAAAATCGTTGTCAATCGGATTCACGCTAGAATATTTTCTTTTTAAATTCATCTTTAGTGGAATATCATAAACTATGCACGTAAAATGTTTTAAAACCATAAACAAGCATTTTGTTTAGAAACTTTCTAACATTATAATCGATTGATGATACCTAGAAACTCGATTGCAAGGTGGTCAAATTGCTTTCGATTATGTATGCAGCTAATATTTTTAGAATTAGAAAAGTATTAGGCATATAATACATAATATCACATCACTTGGAACATCAATGGATGTAAATAATTATTTTTATTATTTTATTTTATTTTATTTGGGAAAACTTACAGCTAGAAAAGCTAGTTACAAAGTTTTCACGTATATTACTAATTTTAGTATTAATCAAATATAAATCTCGTGATGAAGTACGTAATTTATAGTATCGTACATTATAAATTATACTTAAAACTATATTATTTTTAAAGTGTATAGATATAAGTAGATATATACAAAAATGAAAAACAAAATACGTGAACAAAAACAGTACAATTACTTCTATTTAAAGTCAATCAGGATTGATCTTTTGGCTCTTGAAGACGAACTCGAAGGCCTCGAAAAAGTCAAATACATTGTTAAGTAAAAAAGAAGTGTCTGATCGTACAAGGCCCGAAAATTTCGCTGCAAATTATAGCGATTTTTTCTGCAATTCGCGGGCGCTGCTAGCGCCAATCGTATGTTTTGTTGCTCTAAGCATATTTACTTACCTAAGCTTGGCAATTACTATAAAATAGTGTATAACAAATAATAAAGATAAATTATAACGTGCTATTATTTTCAACTTAGATTCAGACAGTCTGAATAACAAGTGGAGCCAAAATACCTACTGAATCATCACTTGCGTAGGTGCATTGATATTTACATTATAATTTTTGGTCGTATCCGCTATAAGATTGCTTGGAAGTTTGATTGCTATAATTTTTTGTATAGCGATCTACAAAAACAAATCAGAAAAAAAATTTTAATTGGTGTATTTTATAACAAACATCAATGGGCGCGCACGACAATGTTCCCAGAATTTTGGAACAATAAATTTGTAAACGTTACCAAATAACTTCTGTGTAAAGAAAAAACCGGACAACGACTAAAGTTTTGTTATAAAACGGGAAGAAACCACTGCTCGTCGTGTGGTATAGTTAAGATAAAAAGGGTACTGTAAGAAGCGTTGGACTAAATGCAAGGCAATAATTCCTTTTGGTACAACACCAATATTGGTGCACACCTGGCATCAGCGGCAGTTTATGGGTTTATAGGCATTACACCTCTCGGTATAAGAGACCCCTGCTGATAATTGCTTCATGAAGGCGTCGTAAACGAACTATTTTATGAAGCCTAAGACACTACTCCTATAATATTAAATGTCCACTTGATAATTAGTACGTAACCTCATCCAACCAAAACGGAACCGACTTTAGAGATTTAAAGTAAAATATTAATTATTTTTTTAACATATTTATGTGTTAAATATTTCCAAATTTACTATGTGTACTGATAATTGTGTTTTAAGTTTCTCGGTCAATGCCCTCTTGTATTGTCTAGTAATAAATAAATGAAGTAAAGATAATAATTATACAGAGATAAAATAATAAAAATAGCGAATTCTGTTATTAAAAAACAAACTCGATAGAACGTTGCTTGAGTTGGGTACCTCTTTATTATTTATTGTTTGAAGATATTATAATAATATCGATATTATATACCTAATATCGATTATAATTGTAAGAGGATTATGTACTATACTGTCTATAGTTTTGGCTTAAAATCACCTATTTACAGAACTTATGATTTATTCAATAAAAACACGTGTTTTGTAATACATACCTCAAAGGAGGAGGCAACTTTACATGCATTATTATTAAATTTTCCACAAACAACATAATTAATAGGTACTAAATTAAACATTAAATTCCTGCTAAGCAATATAGCGTTAAAATGCATGTAAGCGATCGATTTCAAGAATTCGATATAATCATTAGGTACATTTTTTCGCTGTCACTATACTTGTATGTTAAACGGTTAATGGCTAACGCGAGACGTGTGCGCAATAAAAAAGCGTCTGGTGCGACTTTTTCTTATTATCGCTACAATTACATCGTTTACTTTTTGTATGCATAAATAATCTCACCGGGTATTTTTATAATGCCGTTTGATTAGTCCAGAGAGGTTGAAAGCACACGGTTTATATTAGTTTGAAAAGCAAATAAAGGAAAATACGGCATTGAGCGCGGGCGAGCGGGCACGGCGGACAATGCAACAATTGGCTGAGCCGACATAATCTTTTCGTCATTAATAACGGCTCTTCATACGTTTAGTGTTAACATGACAAATGCGCCGGCGCACATAAAGCGCGCGCGGCGGGGCGCCCACAGCGCTCCCGATACACGTTTTGCTTTTGCCACACAGATAGATGGTGACCAATTGTTTGCAGTAGATACGTGTTTACAACAATGATAGTCATTAGATATTTATAACACAGATTTTACAATAATTACAGTAGATTTTGTTATGTATTAGAGCACCTCTTATTTTAATTTGTACATAATAATAAGGTTTACCAACGTCGAAAAATATTGTTAAAAGTCTGTGTAGATAAAGAATACGACTGTCGAAAGCATTTATAAAATAATAATAATAACAGAAAATATTGAAATTGCATACACATTTTCATTATCATATTAATTAATCCAACAAAGGCAACAGTGGTTCAAGAACAATTAATTAAATTTAAAATCTGTTGGACTTCATTACTAAAGTACAAAATACACTAAACGTAAATTGTAATATGTAAATACTTTTAATATACAAATAGCTCGTCATAATGTAGGCCCTCGGTCAGCCGGTTCGCTGCAATTACTGCAAGTAGAAAATTAAATTAACACACGCACGTCGTATCGAGGGGTGGGTGTCCAAGCACGTATGAGCTCCGGGGAGCATAAAACAAACCTTTGTAGCTTCTATTAGGGTTGGCGTATTCGCTAGCATGAAGGAGATAATGGTACGTTAGCCAGGCAGCCATTTTGCCTCGGCCACTAATTGCAGGCCCGTTCGTAGTCATTTCATCGCTACGAGCTACGCGGGGCTTCTTTGTGCTGATTACGATGTGGTTTGCGTTTTTCGAATTAGCACTTCCATCGCTTCCTGTTGTGGTCTATTGTTACAGCTGATTGCCGGTTGTCCTGCACGCTGGTGCCAACCGTCAGAGCCTCAAACGTAACCTTCCACCGCAATAATAGGTGCAACGTTTATGCTACAGTTCGTAACCCACATAATAATGGCAGACTTTACGTATTAATTACCGTTATAGCATGCAGTGTTAAATATGGTACTGACATGTTTTTATTAACACATGTCGGACATTTTGTTACACTACCACTAATGAAGCTTCGAACTGTCATGCGATTAGTGATATGTTAAACTGATAGGAAATTGTATAGCGAGTGCGTTATCTTACTGAAAATGTTTTGAACATTACGGTTTACATGGAAATGTTTAAATTGCATCAAACGATTCTAGTAATAGATAGAAGATATTAAAATTTAAATCTATATTTATTTAATATGCGATACTATAGCGACCAAGATAAATATTGTTCTGCAAGGTCATAGAACGACTATGGTGCCATTGGGGAGGTACGTCTACTACACTTATTTTAAGCGTGAAGCAGTTCTTGCGTTTCGGTGGAAAAGTTGCCGGTTCAATTTGATATAAATCGTACCTACCTATTAATTTGTACTTTCCAAATTCTGTCCAATTCCATTCCAAGCCGGTGTTGAGAAAAAAGAACTAAGCGGCAGTTGCCATGATTGAAATTGTGAAGTTCGTTTTAATTTTAATTGATTCGAGAATAATCACGACATTCGATATGAAGCTAGTGAATTTCCCATCAATAACCTGTTTTAAATGAGACGGAAGTTTAAAAATTAAAGTTTGTTTCTTTTATGACTTACACCTGCCTTCCGCACTACGCTCTGGTGTGGAAGATACCAATACATACAAAGATATATATAAAACTTCTTATCTTTATTTTGACTTGTAACTACCACATTTTTATATATTTACCCGGTGGTAGAAGCAATGTAGTTCGCCTGGGGAAGTACCTCCACTACACCTATTTTTAGCGTGATGCAGTTCTTGCGTTTTAGTGGTAGGGTGTGGTTTCCGAGTCATTCACATATGAGGCGACCATCTTAGTTCTCGGGAGTATCAAAGCATTGTGATTGACTTCAGATGGAACCCCTGATCTATATGAAGTTGTTTATAGATGTCCATGGCCGGCAGTAAAGATCTAAGTTGGAACGCCTGTCCTGCGTTCCACCTGGAACACTTCAGCTATACACAGCTATATAACGCAGAAAAGGCGTAGTGTAAAAACATCCAAATATTATATCCAATTATTTAATTAATTTATTTGTGTAAATCAAATAATTTGCATTTACATAACACTACCATTTTAGCCGCCGTCGATAAATCAAAATGTATTTAAATCTGTTTTCCTTCATTACATATTCACATAACAGTCATCACATCAAACAGAATGCCAAGATGGAAGTTCCTAATTTAAGGAGCAATCAATAAAACTAAATTCGACCCCAAATACATTTTTTAATCGAGACTGTAGTTGATTGGAACCAATCAAATGATGTAATTTATGGCCGATCATTATCTGATCCTTTTGTATGTATATGTGTATACATGTATATGTGTGTGTGGGAGTTTGACCTTGACCTTATGAGCTGGGATGTGAAATCGTAGTTAATCCTTCGTAACTAATCTTAGTTTTGTCACGGTGTACTGATTGGTTACCTAATGAAAAGCACGTCAAATTAAATTCAGTTTATAGGCCAGTGGGTATTCAGGTTAAAAGTGGTTATAGTTAAGGAAAATATTTGATACATGGAATGTTATTTTAATGCTCCTTTTAGATACGGAAGAATGCATGTCCAATAATCACACATAAAATGATTTGTCAAGGTATTACGATGGAAAACTTTAAAGTATAACGGGGAGTTCAGTGACCTGCTGTATTATATGGCATTTGTTACATAATAAAGTATCTATATCTTCGAGTTTTTGTACGTACCTATCTAAAAAAAACTGGTAGCAAGAATTTAGCATACAGCGATCCAGTTTAAAAAGTGTTGGTTAATTACTTATATCGAGCATAACAACTAAGTCTAAAGCATCTTCCGTCTGGATACATGAAATTCCGAAACTATTAATTTTTATATATATATTTTTTACATTTTAATGCTAAACTAATGTTTTCTGATACCAAAAGCGATTTAATGTAACTGATTACAGGCGTTTGGGCTAATAAATTTTGTATATACAGTTTGAATCACAACAATACTCATAAAATTTTGAAGTAGAAACAATTGAAGCGCAGCCATTTCAAAACATTTGGATTTGGCAAGAGCCCGCAAGAATAAAAAATAAGTGACAAAGAAATAAGAGAAAAATATTTCAGATGACGCTCATCCTATCGCTCGTACGATATCTTACACAATACGGGTAAACAGTAAATTATGAGGAGAAATGGAGGTTGTTGATTAACCCGATAATATCACGAGATTGCGGGCGGCGAAGCTGTTTTATACTTAATCAGCTGTTGCGGTGTCAGGGGAATCATGAGACACTTTGCACACTACAAGCGAGCGACGATTCAATATTATTATACAAATAAAATTGAGATATCATACCATAGTAATACTTACAATATTGTTGATCTTTAGTTATACCTACTTGAATCAGTATCTAATGCATGATTGGGTTCATTTGGGAAAAATTGCATGAGAGCATTAACTCCATATCATTTTATCAATTTCCATATCTCCGTATTTTTTATTTATTTTTAGTTTTGCGGAATTCTAATGCTTTAATGTCATAAATAAAAGTCTAATATAATTAAGTTATTCCTTGAAAATTAGGTATCAATCTGCCAATGACAATCGTCAAAATGGGTCCAATCGATTCAGAGATTACCCAGAACAAATAGACAGGCTGAAAAACAAAAAAAAAATTGTTTCGTAGGTATATACTTTTAGATGCATTTAGTAAAAAGCTGTTTTTGAATATTACGTTTTTTATATCTAAACCTAACCATAAGGCAGACGGGCTACCTGATGGTAAGTAGTCACCGTCGCCTATGGACATTTGCAACACCAGGGGAGTCGCCAAT
>DWNE01000092.1:0-39430 GCA_018249875.1 Cecropterus toxeus
CATACAATAAACGTGTTTTTTGCTCAATATTGTAGATAAAGGTGCGGAACCCTTCGTGCGCGAGTCCGACTCGCACTTGACCGAATTTTTTCTATGTAACTAACATAGCCATCTAACCAAGTTCAGTTTTTTCATAATACGGAAGTAGCAAACGAACATGCAATCCAACTAATGGTAAGTTGCCACAACGCCATGTGAATATGCCAGACCAGACAAGATCAGAGTATTAAATGAGGTTAACCACAGATGCATTTCTATACTTGAGAATTAAGTTGAAATGCCTCGGATAAGTACATTAGGTACCTTTACCACATCCTTAAGACCAGAACAGAGCGATGCATAACACTGCTGTTTTTAGGCAGGAATTATAACACCATAGATAATTATGGTGTATTTGTTTTTTTGGTTGTTTTTTGGTGTTATAATTAATATTGATTTATTCTCTGTTTAACTTCGTGTTGATTAGTTATAATTATTTTATAAGGTTTAACTTTCTACACTCATAGCCCCACAGAGGATTTTCTCCTGTGTCGTGGGTGCCATGGACACACAAAGACGAATACACAAGCATCCAGACCCAGAACATAAATCTAAGTGTCAGACCGGTATGGTGACCGCTCTGCCACGCGGGTCGTCAAACGTTAACTTAGTGTTAATGATCTTATTTAGGTTAGTATCTACGTGTACGGAATTGATCACTGATAATATGTAAGCTAGTAAGTAACTACGGTAAATGTATACAATGTATACATGTATACATTTCTAAGGCTAATTTAACAAAGCGACAATAAATTACATTAGTCATTAGCTACCGAGCATTAATCGTCCACCTTTAGTACCTACATGTCGTTAATGCAAATCTTTGTCGTTAATCATTGAATTACCGTAAGAATTACACCTACTGGAAATTGAAAATGAACTTAGAAGTAAAAAAGATAATTTACCACACAATAACATACCACTCATAATGTATTTTTAACTTAAAAAAGAGATAAAAAAAACTGGAGTACTGGCACTATAGGGAACCCAAATCACATATATCTATACATAAACACCCAAACCCAGAACAGAACGGAATCGAAACTGAACCACTGCCACTTCGGTATGTTGGCCGCTCCGCCATATGTTAAATTACTTGTTTAGCTACATGTTTGTAGCCAACCTGCAGTATAAATCCAATCCTTGGTATGTAGGATATTATAGATATAAACGACCGTTGCCGCAAACCATTAAGCTGACTCGTATGCTTCTCATAAAAAATTGCCGTCAAGGGACGTCTGGCAGATGGAAAACATCGTGTTCGTGCAAGTAATATGCATAATAAAAGACAAGATTGCGATAGGAACTAAATATATAGCGTAATGAAAATAACGCCATTTATGAACAGTACCACTAAGTCGAACTACACTGCAGTCCGCTTAGTTTTGTTCGATTTTTAATCGTTCCGACCATGTATAACAGATTAGGCAAAAAAAATACAGATGAATTGAGAAGCTCCTTCTTTTTGGAAGTCGGTTAAAAATACATAAAGCATGGCCACGTCAACATTAAAGTTTATCTCCGACTATAGATGTTTCACGTCATAAATAATCCGTTCTTTATCGCCACCGAGGAATCTATTTTATTCCTTTCCTCTTGTATTATTTCTCTATCGGCGAATTTTTACCCCACTGCGTCAGAAGGACGGTAATGTTTTTCGAGCGTATGTATGTATGCATGTTTGTTTGTATATCCATTCTTTTGGCACGCGCTACATCCCAAAACAGCTTGACCGATTGTGACGTATGACATATCATTAGAATCCTCTCAGTTTGCATAGTGACATAGGCTATCTTTGAAAATGGCGCCTGGAAATTAAGCAAAAATTTCGTTTTAAGCAGTGGGTTTATTGTTTTTAACGATGTTACTAGTGGATGATATATTTATTGTGTTACTTTTTTCTAGAAAACAATGGGTGGTTGGATAAGCTACTTGTTGTGGGGCGGCGACCCCGACGTGCCGCATCCCTTCTCGGGGCTGACGAAACGCGAGGTGTACGCCGTCCAGAAGACCTGGACGCCGGTATACGCGAACTGTGTAGCTACTGGCACTGAACTGTTAAAGAGGTAAATGTTAAATCATTAGAAAGGTTTTAGAATGAGTATAGTTTGACCGGGGAGCAGTGGCGTAGCGTGTGCTAACGCCGCCCGGGGCGGAAATTGGACTCGCTACAAATTATACTAATTTTGACGATCAAAAAAAACGACAATGTCTAACTTGACGAAAAAAAAAAAAACGAAAATACCTATCTTGATGAAAAAAAAATTTTCCAAATTTTTTTTTCCCCCCCCCAAAATTTTTTTTCCCCCCCCCCTCGCTCCCCCCCGGGGGGGGAAGCCCCCCCGCCACACCTATTTCTGGAGTGAAGCAGTTTTTGCAATGTCGCTGAAGGCGACCATCTGAGTCCTTGGGTGTAACAACGCATCTGTGATCGACAGGTAGAACGCCGGTTCTATATGAAGTTACTTACAGATGTTTATGAGCGGCAGGTGGACTGCATGCTCGTTTACTATTTCAATGGGATAAAAATAAAAAAAAAACTTTAAAAGTAATAAACTGTACATTTTGAGTTAATTCTTATGACAAGGGTTGCCAACAATACTATAATATATAGTATTGTACTAAAAATACTATTTTTTCGATCACTTGCAAATACAAAGTTATGAACGCGTCTTTATATTAACTTTAATAGAAGCATGCCACTTTCACTTGAAACAATAAAAAAACAAAAGTGCAAGATAATTTGGATTTGGATTAAGTGGATTTTTGTCTACATGTTATGTATAGTCCATAAAAATTTATAAGTTTTATATGTATACTATATTTTTACATCTTTAAAAAATATTTTGTCGGCAACCCTACTTGTGATTTTAAGTATCCAACGGTTTCCATTGCAAATGTAGGAGCAGTTATTCTAAACTTTTAAGTTGAGCTTTTTGGCTTAAGCGTTCTGAATAAGGTGAAAGCTCATTAAGGTAAAAGCTTTTGGTGCGACAAGCTTTTTAGATCTGTACATATGTATGGCGTTTAGTTCTCTAAGATCAGAAAAACAGCAGCTTTTCCGATGATACAAATTTCCTAACGTTCCAACTGGCCAGTTTATTTAATATTATAGTGTAATATGAAAAATGAAGAGTTTGCTTAAACACTTGCTTAGATTCTTATAAAATCTATATATAAACCTTGTAAAGTAAGGCATGAAGGTTTCCACTCGCGCGTCGTACATACTTTCCATTATGTAGACCAATAATTAAAAGAATAATTCACTCATTAACGTTATAAGAAAGCACTTGATTTCTTACGCTCGTTGTTCTCCTAGACCCACAGTTTAATCTGGGCTTTATCTGCGCATCGGTTTATTATTTTTATGAAGTACTTCTTGTTAACGAGAAAGCATTCCTATTAATAAATTTCCGATGTTGCTAATGGACAACTGCAGATAATAAATCCCAGAAAAAAATAAAGTCCTTACTAATTTTGACCACAAATGCATTGCCCGGCACTCCTCAAGGATAAGCTGAAATGCTTCGTGTACACAAATTCGTGGACAATACAAATTTATTATGTATTTGAGTAAATAAACTACGGTACGAATCAAATACCTAGGATTATAATATGCACTGTAATAAAAATGAGGGCGATCTTCACATCTTATTTATTTCAAACTTGCTGAAGTACCCCGTCTTCGCTACATGACAAAAAATAATTACGTACGGTTAGCAAGTAAAACCTATTTTAAAGCAGTACATGAAAAGTGTTAAGGACCTTCCGGATATAAAACTAAACGTTAACCACAAATTTGCCATCAAATTTTGCGATTTTTACCATTCTCATTGGTAAAAATCTACCATTCTCAAAATGAGATGATTTTGAGATGAGAATGGTATTCAAAATATACCATTCTCATCTCAAAATATGAAAGCCTGAAGCCAAATGTTATATATACTGACCGGTTAAATAAGCTACCCTATGCAAAATTTGATGTAAATCGGACCAGTACCTCTCGCGTGATTGAATAACACACAGACTCACACCATCTCATTTTTATATACTCATTAGTATAGGTATAGGTGAAGTAGTAGTAGACTAATAATTTGTAATAAAAAATTCAATCTTTTCTCGTAGTTATATCTGACTCTTTATTTGCGTAATTGAAAACGCTTCAAAACTTAAAGTTATGTAATTTAAAGGATTAATATATATATCGATGGTGCATATCTTAATGTAACATAACACACTTACCTATTTGAAAAACATCAATCTACTATATCAAAATAACATGACATTGTTAAAACTCTGGGCGCAGCTAGTAAGTAGTGTATTGTTTAGAAATATATGTATCGTAAACTATCGTAATATTCGTAATGCACTGACCTTCATCTCACGCAGGGACAATAACATCTTCACCGTGAAATTACTTCCTGTATCATCTTGTATTGAATTTTAAATCGCTACACGTTTTAACTTGACCTTTGGTGAATCTGTATTTACGCTAACAAGATGGTATAACAAGATTTATACATTTAAATTCATTTATTCTATTTAAAGAAATAGGTAGTAAATATGTGTACCAGTTAATATACTCTACAGAGTATTATACTCGTATTTATAAGAGTTGATATCTATTAGTGCTTATTGATTATAATCAATATCGTATTAACAGAAAGCCTCATTTTTAAGGTAAACTTAGAAAATGCGTAGAAATAATATATAAATATACACCCCTACATACCCATATTCTTTAAATATGTTTAAAAATGGACTTGTGACATCAAAGCATCTTCCTTTCTTAATTTTCTTTGGAGAATAAATATTCAAAAATAGATAAACCTTTCTGCTTATCTAAATCACTCTTGTAAAATAATTATATACCTACTTATTTAATAGTGTGATATCTGTCAGTAATAATGTACTAGATACAATTTCTATTGTGACACGGAGATAAAGAGAACTTCATTCTTGGGTAAAGGGTTATTTTAACTATTCATTTCCATTGTTAAACTCATACAAGTCATACATGACAACATCGTTTCGATGGCGTGTTCAGATGGTGGGCCCTATTACTCTACGTGCATTATCTTATAGCATAGCTCTTATAGAATCAATGACGAAGGCACTAGACATATTTTTGGCTATGACCAGATATATTAATAAAGCGAATACACTAGAGGACATACAAAAGGATAAAATTTATTTAATCTATAGCCTTATACCAAAACAGTTTTCTAAATTCTTACTACCTATTGACCGTTCCTTGCAAAATGATTGCTAAATTACAGTCTTCTATATTTCAGATTATTCAGAACGTATCCTGATACGCGAGAGTTCTTCAAAATGGTACGGAAGCTACCAGAAGAGGAGTACGAAACCAACGCGCAGTTCAAAGCCCATGTGATCAATCTCATGACTGCCCTGAACCTGGCGGTCATCAACCTTCATCAACCAGAAGTAGTTGCTGTCATGATGATAAAGATAGGAGAGTCACACCACAAAAGGAAGATAAATCAGCAGCAGTTTATAGTAAATACAATTTATAGTTTTATTATCAGTAGCGTTATATTTATGATTTTACACTAATACTATGGAATAGGCTTGACTAACAGAGTTGATACATTTCAATAATTACCTAACTAGAACAAATGAGGCGAAATATCGGCAGTAAGAAAACTTACAAGTGAAAGTTTATATTTTATCTTATTATTGTGTTTTGTTTGGATTAATAAATACAAAAATATATTGGTATTTGTTACTAAAGCCGATTGTAATGCGACATGCGTCAAATAAACCAAGTAATTACTTAATCGTCGGAAAAAAGTAACACTTTAAAAAGTAAATTCGCGTATCGTGAGTACTCGTTACATATTATAGTGGCATAATAAGTGGTAAGAATGCCAAAATGTAAAGGTCTCACAAATATTACATCTGTATGTTATCCAAATATCGCAAGGCAGTGTAGAAACTTTGTTCGGAAAGGGTTCGAGGTTCGAACGGTAATCGAGATTATTATTTAGAGCCAGAATATATTAATATTGTATTACTCTTGGTAGCTCCTACATCAGTATTCCATTAATATATTCTTGAAGTCAGAGCATCCATTTACTAAATAGTTTATAGCATAGGTTACGCCGCCAAGCTAGAGCCATGAAAAGGTTTAGCTTTAAGGCGAATTTTATTTATTACACGTGAAATGAAAATACCTAAGTAAATAAGTTTAGAAATTAACTTAATGCTCAAATATTCATAATATCCACTTGTTGGCTCGGTTAATATTCAGGCCTTAAAGTTTTATGAAGCGTTTTACATGCGCGCAATCATAATGTGACTTATAGTTGTAGTATTATACATACATACGTGATATAAAATGTAAAGGCACATTATATAAACATTATATATTAGTATGAGTAGGCATACCTGTACGAGTCGGCGTTCGCCCGCCCCGGAAAACTCATTAACACGGACGTAGGTAGAATAATATGGCACGTAATTAGGCCAGCCATCTTTGGGGAAATTTATGCAAGAATTACCATGCAAGATTTACCCTAATTTTACCCGGCTAAATAACAACCCAAATTTTAAATTAGGGATATTATTTCAATCATGGAACAAACTATTAAAGTGTGTTTGTTTTGATGTACTTTTTTACATTCAGTATTTACCGAAGATGAAATGCTAACGCTTAATTGTCATTGGCGAATTCTAAAAAAATCCACTGGACTAAAAAATCTAAATGCAATTAAGTACTTAAGTCCATGCGTAACTCAACATTTTTTTGAAAATAGGAGTACCTATCAAAAGCCCCCAAAATGTTAGACAGCTAAACCTTTTTATATAGTCTACTTACGGCAGGCCTCAATTCCTGATACCAAAGTACCTAACTACTTGATCCATTCATTCACCGTTTATAGTGTTAAGTGAGTCTGTTATTAGACGAACTGTACGATATGTTTTCTCAACCTTCCCACCAATCCTACCACGAAGAAAAGCAACTCCCTAGATAAGAAAGTTTCAATAATCGGTTAATATGCTAACAGTAAATCTATTGTTAACAGGATCTAAAGAAAGTTTTAGTGACAATGTTCATCGAAGTACTACGTTTGGATGCACCAACACTGGCCGCGTGGGACAAGACGGTCGACTTCTGGTACAAGCACATGTTTGGCGCCCTGGATCCGCCCGCGCAAACGAGATAACGGCAGTAGAGAACTTTGATGTAACATAGGCCAGTGTAACGCCAAATATTAGGTATTATGAAGAGATTAACTATTCAAATGTGTACAGCTAATTCAGTAATTAGGTGTCAGAGCCAGGCCCGCATCTAGGGGGGGGGGGGGGGGGCAAGCCGGGGTCTATGCCCCGGGCGGCAAATTTTGGTTGCCAAATTGCGAAATACTTTCAGACGTGGTTTTTTTTTGGTCGCGAAATGAGAAGACCGAAGAAAAAAAAACATCGTCAAAAAGTTGGAGGTACCAATATAGTCTTGACCATTGGGACAGGTGTCCCAATGGTCAAGACTAGGTAGTCAGTAGGAAGTGGAACAGGTTTTAATGATTACCAATTTTATGGATATTTGAAATGATGGTAAACAGAAATTCAAGTGGGCAGGGCGGCATTTTTAAATCCCCCCCCCCCCCCACAAAATTTTAAAAATCCGGGGCTGGTCAGAGCCACCAACTCTCTGTAGCAAAGTCACACTGTAACCCGTGTAACTACCTACATGAATTTCATAAAATAGTTGCATATTGTTATTATAACTAAGAATATTTTACTTTACAAAGAGACATCGCAGTGTGTCTATTGCGCTAATTTGCGCTAAGTGGAATTATGAGGCTAACTCATTTAGCCGATATATTCTGTAAAGTGATTGCGGCTGACTACATAGGTGTATTATTAATGGCATCACGCATGAAACTAATTTCAAAGCGGCATCGTATCGGCAATAAGAAGTCGTGTAATATGTATTATATATTTGTATGTATCGTCTTTTCAATATGTACGAAGGAACAGACAAGCTTAGAGCATTTATCTGTTAAGCAGGCTAGTGGTTCAAGTACGGATTAATGGCTACTACGTGTATCGCGTACAATGTCTGTAGATGTCAATACAGATTATAGCTTTCACATTAAGTTTTAGTCTTCGTACGTTACGTATGAGACTTTAAATTTATCGAAATTGTTACAAAATAACCTTGTTACAAAATAATCCCGACTTAGGTACATGCGCATACTTACTAATTTACCGAAAATTGCTGTAGTCATAGCACGGGCGTAGCCAGGTCTTGATAGGGGTGGGGGGTTCAACCACCGGCTAAGCCAGGTTTTGATATCGGGGGTTGGGGGAAGAAACCAACATATATTTAAATTATTTTTAGGCTCGTTGGTGTTATTGAAGCCGGTTTTTATTTTTTGTTAAATTACATGAAAGTTAACATTTTACCATTTCGGGTGGGGTTTGAACCCTCAAAACCCTCCCCTTGGCTACGCCCATGTCATAGTCTGATTAAAACATATTAAAGTCATTGACGATGGATATCTCACCATATTAGAAAATAGCTTGGTAGCATAAGTAGAGTATTTTACCATAGATTTAGATGTAGGTATATTTACGGCTTACCTATATATTTTATTGTATTTACAATTGTAAATATTTTAAGCAGTTGTTTTTTACTATTCTGACATGTAAGTTGTTTAGTACGGCAGCACTATGTTGATTATCACAAATATTGGAGTAGGTTCATGATTAAAAATTCTTATTTGACAGCTATATAAATATTAATGTATTATGATAAAGATTGCAATTTATTAAAAAAGAAAACCTTAGATTTGAAGTATCTTAATTGAAACGATTGCTTTTTTTTCTAACGTACGATTCTCCAAAAAAATTAAAGTCCAAAAGCGCATCTGCCTTAAATATATCTGGTTGCATAGTAAGATAAAATAAAAAATACATTATGATTCCGAGTAGATTTTTATACAAATTTAAGGTATTCATTTAGGAAACTGTAACGAAGGTTCTTAGTCACGAAAAGTAACATTTAGTTTGAGTAGTTTTATGTATCTATACCTTGCATTCATAAACTTGTATTAAATGACAATTTAAATATCTAATTAGGCCTTTTACGTATTATATTATAATACTGTAGGAAGTAAGCAAATATTAGCAAAAAATACGTCTCAAGATCTTGGCGCATATTTTAATTAAATAACTGCTGCGTGTGCGTATGAGTAATATATAATAATCTTATATAGAAATAATTGTAAATTGCCTATTTGCACATAATAAATTTATTTATGTCAAACTATTTCTACTCTATTTGTTAATTCGTATTTTGTAAATACATTCAAATTATACAATTTATTTGATCTTTTATTTAATTCACAAATATAAAAAGAAACAAAATATCTTTCGTTTAATGCTTATTACAAAAGGCAGGAATGGAAAAGGTATTTAAATAAAAACACCCAATTTATGATTTTTTTTATTTTTTTACAATTAATCAGATAACATACATATCAAACCAGCCGAAGTATGGCTAAACCCATTTATTATCTAAACTTATGAACAATACAAGAAATTGATACATCGCAAATTCACCTTAGTTTAAATATATAGATATATTATATATGCATTCACTCTACATATAATCTACAACCTACTTACTCATAATCTAAGTTTTGCATAAATTCAAAGTAAATATGCCCAAAAGAAATATTGTTGAACTATGAATATACATATAACTTTTTGGCAATTAATTGAGTATCATTTCTGTGCATAGCAAAATTAATTTTCTTTAAACATGTAACTTAGATCTTATTCATAAAGAGGCCACAAATATAACATATGTTTCTGTCATCAGTTCGATTACATAGGGACTTTTTGTTAAACATTATTTATTGCCTATACTATAAACATTACTTATGAAATGTAAGAAAAATATCCTTACACGATAACTGAATTAGCCTAGCAGTGCTGTGCAGTGAGAGTCGAGGGTATACGGTCGAGAGTAGCACGGCAGATGGCGCACAGCGCATGGCGCATGGCCCATGGCGCATGGCGTGACGCATGGCGCACGGCGTCGCATGGCGCATGGCGGTAGCGTACGCGCGCTCGACTCTCGACCCGCCTCACCGTTGTGCGTACACATTGCGCTAACGTACCCCAGTACTGTACTCCATACGATACTCTTACTATACGATATACTATACAATACAACACTTCACATAATGATCAAAACAACTATTTGTCATCTACATAAAATCTGTTCCAAATGTTTTATATTAAAATATTTCTACTTATTGTAACTTTCTAATTAGTTACAGCCAACTTTACAAATAATTGATACATTAGACTCTCAAATAGATCTCTACTAACTATTATTAATGGTAAAAAATAAAGAATAAAATACTTCTAAACATTGCATTTCAATCACATAAGGTTTAGTTTAATTATACAATAATAACATCTTTTTAAAACCCGAACATAAGTATTACAAGAACATTGATATCGTTGAGTTCTGGAATGGAAAATAGCACACTTAAATTCACTAACTGTTACACTTACATAATAATTATTGTTCTCCTGCTTTGTTTGTAAAATACATTGCTTTTATGTAGTTTCAGAAAAATAACAATAAAATATATCAACTATTCGATACGCCGATATAATTCATGATATATCTTAAAAATAACTTAAAGAAACGTTAATAGTACGGGTGGGTGTACCAAATAACAGTGCAGTGCGTCGATAAGTACGGATAGGCGATAAATAGTCTGATTATAAAGTGAGGTTACTGAACGAGGTAATATAGATAAAGAACGTGTGATGCCGTCGCACCGCGCGGCCGGACCGCCGTCGCGAGCGGCCGCGCGCCGCGACAACTGCTTCTCTTATTTGGTACGCGAGGCTGGGACGGTCCTCCCGCGACGATGCCAACACGACTAACCCGACCACAAATGCATTATCACCAAAATTGTCTCGAAAATTGTCTGTACGATATCAGCTGGCATCCCCGCGAGTCAGACCCGCAAGAATGATTCAACGAACTGAATCAAACACAGAACATACGTTAACAAATGGCTCACTGACGCTCACGAAATACACATGCATAAACACTGATGACATTTCACGTTTACACAGATTTAGAGATTGTTAATATACGAGTTTCAAATAAATGCCGAATACACAAGAACATAAGGAACACTACAGCAGCAATCAAATTGCGAACACATTTGTACTACATAAAAATTAATACACAACCCTTTGCGCGCAAAGACTGAAAAGTTCAACTTTTTTTTTATTATTTTACAATGAAACAGGTACGTGTTTCTACTTATAAATGGAGATTGCCTTCTCGCGCGTTTGAGAATTAATCATGAGAATTTGTTTTCAGCAGTCGATTACAATCTACGACGCGCCAGAAATATTTACGTATACCTGTTCCATTGGAGTTAATACTACATTTTTAGAATTAAATTTTCCCATCACAGAGATTGACACAGAAAAAATCTTTTTTTTTATTAATTATATTTAGCCTATTGATATCATTATGAAAAATTTAGTATTCAGTATTTGCTATTACAATACAGGTCCAATAAGAATATCAAGGAGTTAACAATTAATTGGTGTAATATGAGACGAGACAGCTTATAACTATACTAAACTTATCGATTAGCAGTATCCTGACATTGTTACAAATTTATAGTCACTGAAACACGCTTTATAAACTACGTTGTACTTTAACTCAAAGGTGGTACCGAAAAATATATTTTATTATTTATAAAACAGCGCCAATCGTTTATTACTTTAGAGAGATGTAACTCACTACAATACTATAGGCATCGATTAAGTCCACAATTATTATTATTAAATATTATGATAACTTAAGTTTTTTTTTAATAAATACCAAACCTAATGCAATAACCGGAATTACGGATATGAATAGAAAAAAATCATTCGAATTAGAAATGTTAGTCGATATGCAACGTTTAAGATCAATGTTTACAAAAATTAAAGACAAAATCAGATGACATCGGTGGTATGGTACACTAATATTTTTATCAGTCTCTGTTGGGACAGATGATCGTGATGTCATGTCGTCGGTTCACATCGGGTCGGGAGAAGCGTCTGCATATACATTTGAACATGGTGGGCTCGAATAACTAATATAAAATTGTTCGTGTATTTGTACAACAGCCGTTACACGTAACGCGCCTCCACTAAATGTAAGTATTACACTCGTTACGATACATACTAAGTTAAAAAATACGCGAAGCGGTTATGTCTCGTCGCATACATATATGCGTCGCTGGCAGTAGGAAACCTCTAACAAAATAAATATTCTCATCCGACTCACTGGATAATATTAAAAATATTTTCTTAATCACAGATATCAGTCTGTCAAAATTTAAATTAAGTATATTTCAGAATTGAATTAATCGTTCCTTACATAGGTCATTATTTATTCAAATACAAGTACAATCAAGGTACACAAGTGACTAATTTAAGACCGCAGAGTATTGTTTTTGACGTCAATGTAAAGTATATCGACATACTGAGAGGTTGTATAGTTAAGTTTAGTGGAACAACAAGTTTGGTCGTTTGGCTCTACGTTATTACGTATATCAAGCACGCTGACGTCGAGACCAGTAATGTTCTCTTACAGTACAAATGAACATTGATTATAAACAACTTCACACAGGTACATCAGAGATCTAATGAAAGAATAATACGAATAATAACTAGGTTCATATTAGGATATGATTATAAATTATGCTCGATAACAAAAGCTCTTTTAAAGCGATGTTCGAATGCGAGAGAGACTAGAGAAGCAGTGTCTTGTGTAGTTAGCGAGCAGCAACTGGAGTCTACTGCATCAATTAACTGTTGGTGGGGGGTTGGCCTTGATACACATACATACATACACATACATACATAAAACTATATAATCGAGAGAACGAATCAAATGCAACTTGTGTTTGTAATATTCTCGTTCCAAAATGTATTCATATTATCGATAGTGACGTGCCATGAAAACACGAGGTGTAGGGGTGATCGCACCAAACGAATAGTCGTTACAATTTTGCGAACCAGATTTAAAATTTCGCGCTACAGAATAGTTTTCAACAATTTAACAATTAGACAATACAGATCGCCTCGACCAGATATAACGACCAACCGTAGATGCGTCAACTCTAGCAAGCTCGCACGCTGGTCGCGCACGTACTCTGTTCACGACTGTACGTACCGTTGCGGACTGCGCACAGTACCGACGGTTCCATCCTGACTTACTGATCTATGATAACTATACATATAGCAGTTAAAAATATTTTTAGCGATCACATTTATTTAAATTACCACATAGAGAATTTAGCTTAGTACGACATTTTAATTCAATGGCCCTCTGTTTACACGTAAAGTCACTCAGTACATTTTTTTTATTATTTTGTATTATTCAGTTGTGTTTATCAAGAACACCCTTTGACTTATAGCTATATACCAATAATACAAAAATCCATTCACTATAATTAAGGTAAATTTCAGATATTTAAACACTAAAATGTAAAATATGAAACATCCTAAATAAACTCTGATATTCCAATTAGGCATTAGCTCAATTAATTAAATATATTCTTGAGTGACTATGACAAAAGAGAAATAAATGCATTATAATAATACTACACATCCATTACCTTGTAATAATAATTCACATATTCCAAGCTGCTCGGGCCGGTCTATCGTTACCTCTACACACTACGTCAAAGCCTTCGTTATTTTATATTTGGTATTCTCTTAATCGCACCACGTAACAAGACTAGAGGAATGATTGCCTCTTGTGCCGACGTCGCCGTCTGTTCGCCACGATCCCTCGTAAATAAGGAAGACTAGTTTCTTTGTAGATATCACCTAATGTGCTTCTATTGTATTAGGACGTAACGTCAACGTACAAAAATATATATAAACAAAGACAACAAGCAAAACTTTCTTTTTAATCTTATCAAATTATAAAAGGCCCTCCAGAATATTGTACACTATCACTAAATAACGACGTCGCACGAGCTATAATGGACGCCGGTATCATTTTATGCGCTTCTAAATGGAAATATGAGAATGTCTTTTTAGTATGAGTTGAGTACATTAGGAGCGATGGACGTTCGTAAAGAAAATTATCCGGTTTCGTACATATTGGTCCCTACACGAGTGTACCATAGGAATGGAGCGTCGGCTGCTGAGATCGAGTCGCTAATGGAACATTTAGATGAGGCCAATTTTCACGACAATTTTTTTTTAAATCCATCTTCTATATTGTGCGAATTTAATCTATATAGGAAAATGCGTCGGGTAGTCCCTAGCCAATAAATTCGATTACGACTTTTTTCGGCACCAATACTTTCTTATGTATGTGCGTTTGTGTATATGATTGGGACGTCTACGAGCTCTGGTTTTTATGTATATGAAGTAGAAAACGGGCCTAGTCTGATGGTAAATGGTCCTTGCTGCCCATTGGTATTGGAGTTATCATATGATGTTGCCTGCAGATCAGCTACTATGACAACTAAGTTGCTACTGCTCTATGCCCCTTGCCACACCCTTCGAACCGAAGTACAACAGCACTAAACACTGCTACTCAGGCATAAATAGACATGACTTTGGTGATTTGACAAATCAGTATGGATTCTACCGCAATTGCGCTATACATTGATTTTCTAGAAGCTAGCTTCGATGGATATTTAACAAACTTATTGGCCTCGTATAAATGGTCCGCGATGCGTTATCAACTAGGCCAGAACGACCGCTCGCATTGCACAACGCTTGCTGCCACAAACGTACCAGCATCTCTAACCGAACAAGTAGCAACATCAAAAATAATTAAATATAATAATGCGATAAATTAAAAACGACATGCATTAAAGGCGGTATACGATTATGCGAACACGATGCAACAATGCAATGGTCCATTTAATTTTAAAAAATAAAAGCTAATCATTGGAGAAATAAAACGATTTAATTTTAATCCCGCACTAAGGAGTAGTGTTAGTTTATATATAATACATAATATTATAAAGAAAAAAAATTATAATAAAAAATAAACAACAACATTATGAGCAAACTACTAGTGAATACTTGAGCTAAAATACACCAGAGCAGCTTGGATAGAAAACGGCCCCGGTGGCGACCGCCAAAATAAATGGCTCCCATTTGTACGATCAATAGTTTGTTGTGATGTCAGAGATCCACGTGGAATATCTTAGGAGATTATGTGCTCGTTCATGGCATTAGACATCGACTTTGGCATTCAAGTGTTATGGGCTGGGTCGAGCGGCGCGGCCCGCTCCGGGGACCGGCGCCGGCTGTTACGGTAAGCAACATATCGAGTTATAAGTTAATTCGGTAAACTTCATGGAAAACCAAATAAATATAAAAATATTTACATTCAGGCATGTATATATATATAGATATATATGTTGATTGATGACATAACACTTACGATAAAAATAAAACGTAGCTAAGCTCATTAATGATTACACAAGGCGCGGGCGCGGCCGCACAGTTCATACGTTCTAACCCTCCGAAAGAAACGATTTCACCTGCCATCGGTTACGGTAACGTACCACAGTTCATTGAGGCACAATCATTGGTTTCTTTTAATTGCTTTTCTCTTTTTTCCCTTTTTTTCGTTTTTTTTTTTTATTTTTTTTATCATCACTTAAGTTTATATCTATGATAATTATTATAATTACTTTTAGGTACGTAAATTTATTCTAGATAACAGAAACGAGTTACGAAAAAATGTTAAGAAGTGAAAGCGTGAAGCGTATTAAAATCTTTTAAGAATATAATTTCACAATATATACATATTAAGAGTATATGTGTAAGATATAAATATACAACAACATAATAATAACACAGAGTAAATTGCACGTGGCGCAATCGTGTGCAGGGAATAATGATGCAGTCGTCGGTCCGAGTTCGGGCCGTTCACAACCTGCGCTACATCACATCACCACAACACCACAACGCCTATATTATGTCTCTTTATAATAATATACTCATTATTTAAGTACTGATTACGCATTAACTGACTAAATTTTTTCAAGGCATGACTCTTATAGTCTTTTATATATCTATTGGACATAGTACATTCTACAGGGCACTGGATTATACTTCCGTTATTCGGTTTGTCTAACATTTAAAAAATGGAAAATTTTTATAAAAATTAAATACGACTTTATTGCTGTATTTAAATTCACTTATCGTCCGAGTAGGCAATGCGAATGAGGAATTTTCGACTGTAGATTTAGAAATGGACAGACAACACCGGATAAAGTAACGTACTATTTTTCTCTTTTTTTTATCGATAAAAAAGAAACACCCTCACTTATATTGAGCTCGACAACAACAGAATTGACATTGGCCTGTTGCACTATTGTTGCTTAGACGTCGCGCGAATGGCATATAGGAACATCAAGATCAATTAAACCCGTACCGCAAACTAATTTCAAATTAATTTGGAAGATATGTATAAAATCATACAGATCCGATCGATAAAGTTCCAGACACCGGCTCATATCTTTGATACTCACTCTTTGGCACCTAACGATAAACGTCATGACGAGGTCGACTATGGCCCCCCTTTATAGGCGAAACTAAATTTTGTGATCAATTGCATACTGTGCCTCAAACACTATCACCGAACAGTCCAGATCGTTTACCCTAAACTAGGTCAGAAGGCGACAGGGGTTTAAACAACATCACTGCAAATACGTACTTTACAACTTCAAATCGATGTACTTGCCGAAACCAATAAATAATCCTTATTCCTGATTATTTTTACTTATATACCTTAGATCTAATCCATTTGTATCCTTAGTGTATCCATGGATTGAAATTTTAATTTGTCAACGAATATTTTACATAGAAATCGAGGAATGATTGAACTTAGTTTGAACTCTATCGCGAATCGAGAATTAATTATAAGCTTTGGCCGTAAAACGATTTGAAAATATAATCACATTATGCAAACGATAGATGATTAGAACACCGGTCGTCGGCGCCTCCGACGGGGCGTTTAAATATGAGAAATGCTAATTTTGTCTATAAATGAACACATACAGCGAAACATTTAACACTAGATCTAATACATGTCCGAAGCGATCGAATACTTTCGACACCGCGGTCGGTCGAATTCATCACTTAACTCATAATTTGTGAAGTCGCCGGGCGCCGAGCCCGACTAGGTACAGCGATTACTTACACAGCTAACTTAGCACTACAATCGTATGTTTAAAATGTAAGATCACTGGAAGATGCACAAAATATAATAGATATAGTAAGTTATTATTATCATAGTCATTCGCTTTCTGAGTGGGATCGAGGACGTTGCCTGGGCGTGTCCCGTACTTGGTAAAGATATATTTTGGCAGAGTATCTCTGTGGCACACCATCAATAAATTAAAAAGTAAATAAAAATGTAAATAAACTTTCATCATAACGAACATTTACACGTGCGATCGTTGACGTAAAATATCAATAGTATGCTTATAGAAACCTACCGTAGGACTTAACTTTTAGGCTTAAATCTACAATGTTTTAATACCGAGAGACCTACGACTACAAGTATATTATTAACAGAATATCTAAAGCATATGTCACTTTGAAACCTTCAAATTGAGCCTATAGAAAATACCACAAATCTTTTATTAAATAGATATTGATATGGCTAAATTTAAGTTAGAACTTTATCCTTACCTATACACAAAAGTGTAATATTTAAATTACTGTCAATTATAGTACTCTATAACACTTCTCACAAATGTACGTTATATAAAATGATAAAACAATTTTTCAATTTAATATATTAGGTTACCCTTACATTAATCGTATAATCTAAATAATCGTTTCATATATTAAACATAAAGTGGCACTTGAATCACAAATACTGGAAAAAATTTGGGGAAATCGAGCGGGCCGGGGCGAAACGCAACTACCTATCCGAGCGCACTCGCGGCAAGACCCATCACAGCGCCCCGCCCGCCCTTCCGACTCAGACTATACGGCTTAAAGGAATTAACTCTACAAGAATGCACGTCCAATCTCATACATTTACAATTTTGTTATTATTACGCTCATAAAACATTACAAACTAATCGTAAAACGTTTGTTAGTCGGCGAAATGCACTTACGTTTATTGCTGATAAAAATATCACTACTGGAAAACGAGGGCTCATCGCGAGCGAGAATTCGAAACGGAATAAATAATTTAAAAATACGACACGGTACGCATAAAACGAGAATAATTAAAAAAAAAATAAACACGAAAGAAACACGGAACGCAACAGCTCGACGGGCGAAACAGCAACAGCCCGCGAGCGCAACAAAATAAATACAGACTAAAATAAGGCCACGGGACGAGTGACTGAGGTAGCCCGCGACGCAACTACTCTATCCGATACCTTACATTATTTGGTTGATTCCCGGGGGCCGGGGCTCCCCGGTCGCATCGAATACGAACGCGTCGCGCGTCGTCGGCCGCGCGGGCCGGCGGCCTCGGCGCCGGGCGGCGCGCGGCGCGGGTCTCACCCGCCGCCGCGCGCCGCCCGCGCCCAAGTACTCCACGGGTATAACCGTCGTTACATTATATGTCTGCCGTTGTATATGTATAATTCTTATGTACACTAAATAATCTACATGAACACTTACGACACAGTAGATAATAGTTGTGGACAGTTGGAAGCCGGGCGCGCCGCTCGGGGCGCCGCGCCCGGCGCGATCTGACTAGGCGAATAAAAATAGTCCGGCCCCGGGGGGGAACGGCGAAGCGTAATTACAACTAGACACCTAAGGCGCTCCCGGGAGTGGCCGGGGCGTCGGCCTCGGGGGCGATCGGCCGGTTCCGGGCGGTCGCGTCCGAGGGGATCCGATGCGGGGCGCTTAGATGGATTCGCCGCCGAGCAGGTCCGGCGGCAGGAACGAGTTCAGCGAGGAGGGCGTGGCACGTTGGTCGTGCTGGTCAGGCCACAGCCCGGTAAAACCGCCCCAGCCATCCTGCGCAAGTATTGTTACAATAAGCATCCAAACTTATCATCTATAGAAATATTATACATCTCTTACTGTACTCGATAAGTACCTAAGTATTGCATTGAATTGTATTCTCTTAAAAGCTTTCCCTCCTATTATGTATAGTTGGTATTGGAAAATAATTTTATGTATAACAATTGGCATATGAAGTACATACCTTGGCGGATGTGGGTGCGGTGGTAGCGCGCCAGGCGCCGCCGGAGCCCGAGCCGAGATGCTGCAGGATCATTTGCACCTCCGACTCGGCCGGCGACTCCGCGAAGATCGTGGTGTTGCTCAGCACGCAATTGTTTAACGCCATCTGAGCCTGCACACGACAAAGCAAAGATTTATTAGGGATCCCAGGTGTAATCGAGTTGGTTTCAAGTCTTATCTCGTAATCACACCATGGTTCATGGTTTAATGTTCCAACTGTAAGTTAAATCACCGTAATCATTTTGTAGCATAGTGCATAAACGTTTGAATTTTATTTGAAAATTTAAGTGAAGGAAAGGCAATAATATAAATGTGCTGAAATACATTATCTATCAGAACTAATTGAAATATATTCCATATTTTTTAAAGAAATAAATGAAAAAAGAAATCAATGTCAATTAGAATATGATAACGATGTTAACCTTAGCTGCCTCCTCGCGAGTAGAGTAGCGAGCAAGAGCGAGTCCATGGTTCAAGTAGAGATGGAAATTTTGCAGAGGGCCGTGCTGCAGGCACAGTGTCTTCAGAGTAGAACCGTCAATCTGCTCCCAGAAAATAAAATGGATCATTTATACAAGCTGTCCTAAGAAAAAATGAAAAATATAATTATAATGGAGAAAGTAAAATTGGACTCATATCAATATAAGTATTAGATAAAAATATATATATTTTATTTTTACTGTGATTTTTTTATTTGTGGATACTGTACTAACAGATTCGAATATCCATATGGAAACAAATGTAATATACGAATGCACTAAAATGGGATATTTCAAAAGCCTTCTTCAAAGCCAGTTGCCCATTCAACTTATATTTAGATTCAGGTAACATGTCTATTTTGTTGAATTTATTAAAATAAAAATAACAAACCTGAGCGGTAAGATTCTTCAGCAAGAGCCAGCTGGAGGACTGCCAGGAGGGCACCGCGCGAGCGTTGCCGTGATGCTGCGGCCACTTGAGGCCCGGCGGCGCGGGGCGGGGCTTGGCCGCCCACGCGTCTTGCTGCTTCAGCCCACCGGCGCTCGAGGCTGGCGGGGCGTAGCTCCATGTGGACGAGGATAGGGAACGCTCGCCGCCCGGGGGCGAAGTCTTCCCGCCGAGCATGTCTGTGTCCTTGATGGCCGCCAGCGACAACGGCGAGCGGACCACCGAGCCGGGCGTCATCGCCGGGTCGTCTTCAACGTTCTTCATTTGATTGCCCTGTTGGATTGCAAGTTTATAAAACGATATAAAATTGCAACGCCGAATCTGCAGGTGACTTTTAATGTGAAAATGTTATTAAAGAATTGTAAATAGTAGGCTCAAAATAATAATAACAGCCAAGATCTAGATCATTCATATTGCTGATTTGCACAAATAATACAACAACACAATAACGCAATTTGATGGAAAGTCAAGTAATAATTTAACAATGTTTTTGTATTTTATATATTATATAAAAATTAAAAGGCCATTAACCAGTGTAGTTACAGCACCAAGTTTTCATTTCTAAAATAAATAATAAAAAAAAAACTATATTTAACTTAAAATTGACGAATTTTGAATTTTGCGTTCATTCATGCAAGGCAACAATATGTACCATTTAGGTACATATTGTTGCAAGTCGTATCACAGTTTGCAGAAATAAACTAAAAGAAAAAAAGATACCCAATCAATTTCACAAAAAAAAAAGTTCGAATTGCCATCAACTGACCTTCCACGGCTTGCCGGGCTCAAACTCTGGCACCAAGTCAAAGACCGGCTGGTGGGCGGGGTGCGCCGGCCACGCGTCCTTGCCGTCCGCCACGTCTGCGCCCGCGTCGCCCCAGCCCTCCGAGCCGCGGCCCACACCCCACGTCCTGGATAACACCAATCAAAATTACCACCAAGGTAACCGAGTTACTCATAAGCATTTTATTAAAAAAAATAAGTGGCAAACGAACATGTAGTCCACCAGATGGTAAGTAGCCACATCCATCTTTTTTTTTTTATTAATATGAAGTAGTAAACGAGCAAGCACCTGATGGTAAGTGGATACTGCCACCCATGGACATTTGTAAGCAACCTTATAAAGAACAGGGGACAGTTGCTACTTCTGAGGACTGAGATGGTCGCCTCATTTAAAGGAGAGATCTTTCGACATGTTTAATCAACCACCAATAATTCGAGTCGAGTCGAGTTACGAGTCAACACGTATTGCTATCCCTGAGGAGTAAGATGAAATACCTCAAATAAGTAGGTCTCCTTTACCATGCCCTTTAAACCAGAATACAGTACAGCAGTACTTCTGTTCGAGGTAGAAATTGGTGCGTAAAGTGGCGCCTCCGGATTGGAATCAAAAAGGATTGTATCACCCTTATTGTGGTTCATAGATTAACAACTCTATCAACAAAAGGACTTATATAACATGAGAGAAAACTCCCACATGGAATATGCCATGTGGGAGTTTTCTCTCAAATGGCATATTGGAAATAACAATACACGTTATTGAAAATTAGGTGTTAACAGGGTACAATAATAAAAACGCGACATAAAGAGCCATTGGTAATAGAGACAGAGATGTGACGTAAAG
Organism: Cecropterus toxeus; assembly: GCA_018249875.1. NCBI lineage: Eukaryota > Metazoa > Arthropoda > Insecta > Lepidoptera > Hesperiidae > Cecropterus > Cecropterus toxeus. The sequence goes on from DWNE01000092.1 coordinate 21,857, forward strand.
AGAAACTCACGAGTCAGGCTGCAGTCCGAGCTGATTGAGCTGCGGACTGTTGGTAGACTTGGCGGTGCCGGGAGCGCGGCTGAACTCCGAACCTTCGCCGTCCTTCTCCAACGAGGGCAGCTTCCATTGAGTCAGGCGGGATTGCTGTCCACCATTGCCTCCATACTGTTGTTGTATCAAAACAAATTAGAATATATGAACAGATTTTAAATATATAAATAGATTTCAAATTAATAGATTTAATTCAAACATTAAAAAAAATACAAAAAATCTCGATTAGACATGTCAAATAAAAAAACGGCATTTAAATCTGTCCATCCATTTTAGACCTTCGATGCCATAGATGGATTCCACAGACACAGGTACAAGTTTTAAATATAAATCCCTTTTGATTTTGTGGTAGGGGCAAAAAGTGTTCAGTAATTTTTTTTGTCAATCGGTTTTCATTTTTTGTTTGGTAAGTATTGAAAAGCTTTAATGTTATCAGTAAAAATTAAAAGTTTTAATTAGGATCTAATTTCGACCATTGGACGAACTGCTCGTAATTAATGAATCGTAAATATTGCTCGCATTATTCAGATTCACTAGCATACTTTAATATAATCATTGAAAGTACACATCAATACAACAATAGACAAGAAAAGTGTTCAATTGCCCCACAAAAAATACAAATCACATAATTAACTTTGCATTGATATAGCTATAAACTTTTGATAATAATATCCTCCCAAGTCAAAGGTGTGAATTTAGTTCAAGAATTATAAGTTTTATCACAAATCAAACGTACAAATTGAATATAAAAACTATACTCACAGACTGTGAGTCCTTGATGTTCATTTCGGCGAAGTTGTTCTGCAAGGGCGCCAATGGGTCGTGGTTTTGCTTGAACAAATCAGCGCCGCCAGTCTGCTGCTTCATGTATATCGCTTGCTGAGTTGCTATTTGATTCTATGGAAGAATTATAATGTTAAGAACATTTTGGACCAATGTAACATGTTTTTTAAGTTGTTAAGGGAGCAAAAGAGTATGCAGTACATCTGTAGAAAAATGGACACCGTCGCCCAAGGACGCCTGTTATCAATTCCAGGTATCTTATCTGAGAAGGTTAACTCCAGACATTCGTGCTAGGTAATAAATCCTTAAGTTTAAGTTGGAAAGCCTTGGATACGTACGTCTCCCTTACCACACACACAACATGAACATAGCTACGCTTATCGCCGCTCCAATTAGGCAAAAATATGTATGACGGTGGTACCCTCAAAGTCGAAGCACAACAGGTTCCCTTTAAAAAAAAAAATCTTAAGCGGAAGCGTGCCGAAAGCCAAGTGGCCACGAAACTCCCGCGCGGCAAACACCCGACTATTGCCGAACGCAACACGAGAATTTAAGATGTACGTCATTTCGATTCGACGCCGATTTCTGGCCAAAACCAAAACATTGGCTGGCCCAAACCTAAATAATCGGTCAATCACTAATAATACTCCAAATGCTTTTTCCTCTCAAATGTTTAAATGTTTAAATGTTTAAAGTTTCCCTAGTAGGTTGGCGCCGATAAATAATATTTACATCATTTATTTATAGACATTCACATTATGCAATATCATGTACTGGTTAAATGTATCATATTTATATTGTACTTATGAATAAAATATCACAAACATCACGATACATATCCGCTATCAAAGACGCCATATCTTAAAAACAAGTTGTTTGTTGCTAAATACGATTATAACATTATGTAATATGATTACATGAGGAAACGGTATGTAAACAAAAATTACATAACAACCATCTTACCTGGAGTACAGTTATCTGCTGTTTAGCCTTTGAGATTTGCACAGAGAACTGTAGTGCGAGTGATGAATTGGTCTTCGAAATGGCAAGAGTGTGCTGCTGCACCAATTGCTGCAATACCTTGATCTGAACAAACAAAAGATTTGTTACATACGCGAGGAATGCCTGCCAGAGTGTGTATGTAGCACAAGTTTACATACATATAAAGCCGAATACACAAACACACAGACCTAAAACAAAAGTATTCATCCACTATCTGCTTAGTCAACATCAGTCGATATCTGCATTTAAAACTAAGTTATTATTTCATGATATAACATTCTATTTTTGTTTTAAAGAAAGTATTTTAATCTTATTTATATATGCATTTCTATAAATAGAATTAATAAAGATAATCATTGATGCATAGAATCCTTAAATTGGTAAGTCTTGGTATATATGATCATCATTTAGTCATTTTACCCTGTCCTTAAAAAATAAAACACATCAAAGCTAATAAATATATAAAAAATATAAATTATACACCACTGAAACATTCCATTTACGCACGCATGCAGACGCACATACACTCCATCATTTCTTTCACACATACACACACATTGTGCACACTACATTATAGACACACGTCTCAAGGACAAAAATTTATTATTCAGCTGATAAGTTTCTCATTTTAAGTGACCTATATAATTATGTCTTCAAATACAATTTCAAATACATGAAGCAAGTATGCTGCAGGTGACCTCAAAATATTTTTATTATAATAAACTGCGCAACTATTAAAAATATTAAAGTATCATGTACGCCGACATTCAACAGATATATATAGCAAATCTGTAATAATATAATATATTCAGCAGATACAGAACAATTGGTCTTACATATACATATAGCAAATAGGAGCGTCTCGTAGAGGGGCGCAAATATTCGAATCGCAACTTATCGAATATTAATGTAAGATTCGAAATTCAAATCAAAAAATCGAATCCAATTTTTTTATTAAGCGAATAATTAATAAACGAGACCTATTAATAAAGTTATATTCGATATTTTTCGAATAATTCGAAATTATTAGATTGGATTCGAAACGAATATTTCGTAACATCGAATTATTCGAACTCCATTAGACTGAGGGCCCTCGAGTCTAGTTTTAACAACATACCTGTTGCAGCAACTGGTTCAAATAGACGAGTGTTTGTGGCGCGAGAGGTTGGTTCAAGATCTGGTGGTTTAGGTAACCAGCGGATACGGCCATCTGGATCTGTTGAACCAGCATCCGTAGCTGCGCTGTGCTGGGTTGGCCGCTGTTGCCTGTGCTGCTGTTAAGGGAATTCCATGTTAGTGGTATATTTTCTTATATGTAATATACAATGAGCAATAGAGCATACAGTTCAAGTAATGATAAGGAATCACTACCGCCCATGGACTAATCAACCACAGATTAAGTGTCTCACTGGAGGTTTCTACAGATTTGACGACCCGCGTGGCGGAGCGGTCATCATACCGGTCCGACATGCAGTGGGTTCCGCATTCAATCCTCGGCCAGACAGAAATGTGAATGATGAGTTTAGATTTCTGTTCTAGGTTAGGGTGTTAGTATTCGTCTTTGTGTGTCCATGGCATCCACGACACAGAAGAAAATCCTAATGTGGGGCTATGAATGTAGAAAGCATTTGTTTGTTTTTATGTTTTATTCACTGCTGCCACGAAGGACTACATTTACTACCGATACTTACAGATACCTCCAATAAGCATACCTTCCCTACCACACTACTACCTTGGAGACCAAACAGAACACAACAATGCTTAACAATGCTCTATTAGGCTCTTTTTAACAATGTCAATACATTTCATTTGTCTACACTCTACACGCCTTGTTTAGTGCTTGTATATTACTGTGATTTCGTGAAAATTTTGGTAACTGTCCTATAGGATCAAACCCGCGTTATATTTTAAATACACACACGAAATAAAACCAATTATTTTCAACATACTACACTAAGCGACGCCGTTTTCTATAAAAAAATATGAGTTGTAATTTATATGGCAACACTTTTTTTCGTCGCCCTATTTCTGAGCGGTTCTTTTTCTTTTTTTTTGTCGACCTATTTTCAGAGGGCAGCTCAAACTCGATACTACCTACATCCTGCGACAACATTAGCGTTAAGATCCTGAAATTTCGCCTAGAACTTTACATAGGTTATAATATAAAAGTATTTAACGTCTAGATTTAAAGGGCAGGTATGATGTAAGATATTCGTAAGTTATCATCTCAATTAAAGCTCAAACAACTTATTCAAATACAAAAAAATAAGCTTCATATATTACAACATTATATTTGAGTAGTACTTCTCACATAGGTGTAAAGTAATGCTTGGTGGCAAAATAAAGACATGCCTCACTTTTCTATTGATGTTTGCAATCAATTGAAGTCATAGTAAACTAAGAAAAGTTTTTCTTTAAACGCTCTTTACGTGTCGTGGGTTCCATGGACGCACAAAGATGAATCACAAACACTCAGACCCAGAACGGACATGTAAATTTAACATTCAGATGTCTGTCTGGCCGGGGATCGAACCATGAACCCACTGCAATGGCATGCACGTCAGACCAGCATGACGACCGCTCCGCCACGCGGGTCGTCGCAGAAAAAGTATATGCTTCTTTCTTCAACGGTGATTATATATAGCGCTCAACTACAGTTAGTGGACCACTATAGCTTATAATATCAATCATTCACACTTGAGAACACAAGATATTTACGGACGGCTCCACTGAATAAAGCAAAATGTGCGCTCATGTTTTTTTATCCCCACATCTTCTAAATTGGTCTAATTCTGCTCTGATTGTTTAACTAATTCATACACTTTATTGCACAGACGGCTTTTATCGTTCAAATCAATTACTTTCATGCAACTCAGTATTAGAATTAAGTGAAAAACAGCAGTAGGTGAACTAATACAATGACGGTGCAATAATTAAAATTTACAATCATAGGAGTTGACTTTCTAATCTTCTTCCTCTTTTTTATCGAATCGTGATTCCCTTTGCATTCGCGCTTCATTGCGAACACTTCGTCACGCATTTCGTAAGTAATATTGCAAATTCTTACTAAAACGATAAATTTCAATGAACCTTGGCATATCAGGCAAATATCAACAAAAATGTGCATATGAGTTGTCATGAAAATTGTTGAATTTTCTCTAGTAGTATACAATTTTGTATGCAAGGAATGTCTGAAATACGTTCAATGCCTGTAGATAAAAAAGCGAAATTTTGGATTCTGGAATGCTAGAGATGAGATTCAGGACAAGTGAAATTTAGGCTTTTATTTGTCACACAGTAGCAAATGAGCATGCAGCCCATCTGATGATAACTGCTCACTGGCTTCCATGAACATCTGTAAGAAACTTCATACGGAACACTGGTTCTATCTGAAGTTGATCACAGATGGATAGCTACTCCCGAGGACCAAGATACATATGCTATGAGTATATTAATCCGAAAACGGAACACTATGTATTATATTAATTGCACCCAAGATAATTGTACCTGTTGGGATTGTAGGAAGGATGATGTTGCACAGTGGGTGGGGGTGGTTGGTTGAGTAGCTTCTGCACGACTGCAGGAGAGACTGCCGGCACTGAGGGCTGAGGCTGGAAGGGCCCGTGGTGGAAGTGTTCGTCCCGACGCCAGCCGTCGGTGCGAGAAGCTGCTAGCATCTCCAAAGCTTCCTCCGCATTCATGTCGCGACTACGCAGTGCTACCTCAGCTTCTTCCTTCTTGTAGCCCATCTCGACTAGGTAGCTAAATTGGAAATCATTTGTTAGTCTGTATATAACTCAGTAAATATGAACGTAACAGGTGGATTATACTTTAAACTCACCGGAACTGCTTGCTATTCCAAATCAGCTCCTTAGGCAGCTGTTTGCCTAACGGCCCACCTTGCGGCGGTTTTGGGCCACCCCATTCTCCGATATCATCGGGCCACCCTCCGGCCGGACCGGACGGCTTCGGCTTCGGCACGGGCCACAAGCCGGGCCCAGACGAGTCACCCCAGCTAGGCACGTCGCGGTCGGGCCACGCCGGCGTCTGCGGTTCCTCCCAGGAGCCGTTGCGTTGTCCATGAGCCCCCCAGACCGCGTCGGGCTTGGTCGGGGTGGGTGGAATCCTCTGCGGCGCGGGCGGGCCCTGCGGCGCCCCGCGGGACATGCCGCCCATGCCGCGCTGCGCCCACAGAGAGGTGCCGTCGTCGAACCCGCCGGCTGCGCGACGCGCGGCGGGCGGAGAGGGCTCTTCCCATCCCGACGCTTTGATCGAATCCTTGGGACCCTTAACAGATATAACGGTATCAGAACGATTTACGAAACAGTGAAAAAATAAAAAGCGAAATATACGCGGCAACTTACCTGAGCACCCCATTGATTGACGCCTCCGGTGGGCATCATCTTGTTAGGAGCTCCCGTGTGCTGGTGGTGTTGGTTCCACATGTCGCCATTGAGGCGGCCAGAAATTCCTCCACGTATATCGTGACGAGGATCAGATGCTTGTTGGCGAGGATCTTGCGAGCGATGAGGGTCTAATCGAGGATCGGAGGGCCTGTGCGGCTCGCCCCAGGCGTTCCAGTCGTCTTTTTTGGGTACGCCCCACTGTTGGGCGTGTTGTGGTGGTCCCGAGTTCCATTGTTGGTGCGGAGGAGGCCCGGTCCAAACGTTAGCCGAATCTGCAGCATCATCGTCCTCACCCCAGGTACCGCCGATGTTTGTAGTGGGCGTATGACCCCACGGTGTCTTAGAGGCAGGCTGCGGTGGAGGCTGACCTCCATTCCTCAAATTAGCTTCCCAGAGATCAGTTCCGAGAAATGCACCATTGTTAACATTAGGCTTCCAGCCAGGCTGGCCCCCAGCGGCGGGCTCCGACTTAGATCCTGGTTCAGGAGATCCAGGCACATCCCAATTTGTATCTTGGTTAACATGTTGCTGAAAATATATAATTAAGTAATATTACCGCTCGAGATATTTTCGTGCACGTGCAAACACGATTTCATGCCAAGATGTCACATAATTTGAACTTGAAATGAGGTCTGGTGTTGCAAGTTGATTCATTTTAATTCAACACTGAAATATTTTACGAGTTTATTTCATCGCGATAAATAATGAGTCGACACTTACGCCACCCCAGCCGTCTTGGCTGAACAAGGCTTCTCTCATGGAGTTCAATTGTTCTATCTTCGCGGACGAATTACTGTTAGAGTTGTTTCCGTTATTCGCATTGCCAGCAGTCGGCCCATTGGAATTCGCTGTAGGGTTGGCGGGGTTATTACCGCCGTTGTTTCCGTTACCAGCGTTGTTCGTGCCTAAAAAAGTTTCGCGATCAGTTATGAAAATGTTTGATAATTAACATAACGACAAATTGTGATATAATTAATATGAAAATTGTCACCATTACTCGCGGGCGCACCATTATTGTTGGGCTGTGTATTTGGCATGTTTGGCGGGGAACTCTGCCAATTTTGGGAGGCCGCGCTCGTCGGCGGCATTTGATTGCCATTCCCCTTATTGCTGTTCACTGCAAGAGATATTATCGAGTATTATAATTCGCTCGTGTCGCGTATTGTACTGGCACTACAATAAGCGTCAATCATCGTTAGCTAGCGATCCAAATAGGTTTGTTATAACTTACTATCCGCTTGGGAAGTCGGCGGCCGCTGAGTGTTATTCCATTGTTGAGTATTGTTTGTACCATTACTTGTTTGGCCACTAGTATTGCCGCCCCAATTCCCAGCTGGCAATATAAAAAGAATTGTTTATGTACGTTTAAGAAGCTACACCCATTGTGATTGCGTACGCGTGCTCATCCAGACATCCGTCCGAAATGGATGACGTGTACGAAAAAAGTAAATCAAAACAAAGAGAATTAAACTTCTCGATACACTTGTATCAACATTAATATCGTTCAATGTTAATGTCAACTAAAGAAAAGTAATTTAATCGAAAATTTGGAAAGTAAACAAACAACATTGGAGTAAACTCATCACTAATAAATTTTTAGAGAGCAATTCGAGCAAAATTAACCATATACAATTGAAAAATCGCAATTACCATTGTTGGAAGCAGGCGGGCTGCCCCAGCCGGATGCAGCGTTGAGAGAACTCTCGCCTCCACCCCGAAGACGCAGTCTAAGGGGCACTCCCCAACTGTCCACTTCCTCGGACTTCATGTCCTTCAGGAGTTCATTCTCCTTCCTAAGCAGTTCTATCATGGTGTCAAAAGTAAGATCACCGTTCGCAAACGTTTTCAACACTTGTGTCTCAGAGGCTGAATTATCTAAATCAGCATCCAAAATTTTATTGTCATGGCATGTTTTAACAGACTTCTTGTCGTAAGTAATCATTCGAGTTTTCGTTTTGCATATATCATGAGCAGACTTTTCGTTTAGTAGTTGCGTCTTATCCTTGCAAGGCTCATCTCGCATAATACAAACTGAGGATTTAAAAGCGTAATCAGACTTGTTCATATACTCTGGCGCTCCGAACGCCATCTTATAGTTTAAGTTAAAGCTACTGAAATACGGGTCACTGTATGAGATACCCTGGACTGTTATGGCGTTAATCATTAAAGGAATGCAGTAGTTAGGCGTTTCGCCAATCATTTGGTTTTGTTGGATACTATCAACAAACTCTACATTATAAATATTATTATTATCTACCAGTATTACACTAACTCGCTGACTTTCATTCTTCTCTTCAACTCGCTTAAAAGCACCAAATTTATTTGTGTTCACCACCGACATTGAGGTGGAGTAATTACATTGCATTGGTTCGGTAACAGTATCAATATTGGAGTAACAATTATACTTAATTAGATATGGAACACATAATATTACAGAAACATTAGACATCAGACAATTATTTATAAATAGAATAATTCTCTACAATATCCACCTAGCATTATACTTATTTTCACAGATTGCATTGTTTCAATTAAAGACTAAGTAACAATGGTTCGTAGTGATGCAGTCAATTAAGCAGGTAGCAGTGTTTAGTGCCTCTGTGGCAGAGGGCAGGGTGAGATCACCGCTGGAAGCTGCTGCGGACTCGCCTCTAGCCCCGAGTGGCCCAGCCCTACAAACAATATCACTTTATCACCACAAGGGAATAAATTCCCTCATTACAGCTAGGAAACTCAAAAACACTACTACACAAAAAACCCATACAAGCAATATGTAGGATAGGACTCCCTAAAATTGGCAGTGTATAAAAGTTATAGGTGCTATCCAGTTGGAAATTACAAAACATATAAATAAAAAGTATAAAAATGTTTGAATTTGGAACGTACCTTATAGGACGGACGTGAGGCTGAGCTGTATATCACAGATAATGCGGGCTCGGCAGATCCTTTGGAGCAGCTTTGCAGTTCGCTCGAAACGTTTCACTTTATCTGTGGGAAAAAAGAAAAACATGTTTCATTTTCAGCCTATCATCCACCACCTATTGAACGGCCCGTAATTATAAGGAATGACCGTCGTTGGCAACAACGATCGATGAAATAAGCATTACTGACTTTGAGGTTACCTCAAGGACTACGACGTATATCTACAATATGCAGATATCCGATCCGCCTGTGTTGGGGCTTGTAATTATAAAATCTATATGATTTTACGTCGTGGACGAATGTGATAACGTTAAATGTAGTTTAATCAAAATGTAGAAGCTTCGCGACACCACACCACATAACAATACGTAAAAACGGCCACACTTACACTGTTCACATCACACAATATCAAAATGTCGATTAGACCAACACTACATTTTTACGAAAACCATAGGATTATTCTTTTCGCAGCAGATATCGAGTATATACATTAGTATTTGTGTATTTCGGCCTTGAGACTCGATGTTGAATATCTAGAGTCGTATACATCTATCTGTGCTATGTATATTTATCTACAGTACTACCTATCTATACCTAGAGTGAAAGTTAGCACGACCTATTATCGAACCGTACGAGTCAATATTTTGCATGAAAACATTAAACAAACATGAATTAGCACTTATTAAATCCAATAAACACCGAACATTGCAAAGTAATCTAAAATTTACTAAAGAAATACAAAAATTTCTTACGTGACACGAACGAGCACAACGGTGTTATATTACTAGATAGAATGAGATGGAAAATTAAATGCGTACTGACGTTCCGTTTGTCAAAGGGAGACAAAAGATACGCCTGAGAAAGCGATGCCATAAATGCTAAAGTCGTTCGACGACAATTTTAACCACAAAAGCTAAGAAATTAATATTGTACAAGACATACCTTCGTTTTGTATAGTTGTTGGCACAAAAACTATGTAGATTTATACAAAATCACAATCCCAAACCCCCGAGAATACGGCTTCGACGGCTGGATGGAATGATTTCGTCGTCGGGGTTCGCACGAAGTGTTACGAAATGTCACTTATTCAAGATGGACGTTGGTTTATACCAGAATACGTTCTGGTTTACGCCCCTTTATCATAGTCGGGTTATAGCAATTTGCTGTATATACATAACTACTATAGCATAGAACTATACATAAATACCGTACGCGACTACTTAGGTATACGTTTGATTATTATGTTAGGATACAATATAAGTAGAGATTGCCACAGGATTTTATGTAAGTAGGTACCTATGCAGCAAAAATATTTGCTCGACTTAGGTTGCTAGTATAGTAATATCAACTTAACAGTAATTTAACTAACCATTCGAGCCGCCATCAAATGGGTTGAAATGGAACCCTGTTATTGCTTGTTGACTGCGAACAATGCAGAGTTATAATTATAATTATCTTCCTTTTTAAATTATCAATATATTATCTCGGATAACTTATAAATATCTTTTAATAAAAGTTTCCTATGATTAACGAAATGACTCTTGCTACTTGGTAGCTAGGTCCCTTACTTTAATTTTTCAATTTTCCTATAAGATAAAAACTAAGTTTAAAAGCTTAGACAATGTTATATTATTAGTGAAATAGTATTAAACCCCTCGAATTATTTTAGACGCGTTGTTTATAGCCTATGTAGGAAATTAAGGCGGATATATATTTCTAATACTAGAATAAAACTAGACAAATCTAAACGGTCTAAACCTAATAGACTAGATACCTGTGTAAGTATAAGTACATTAGTACCTAATACAGAAATATAGAGGAATATTTCACCAAAAACCCATTTACTTACTAATAAAATAATATTTATCTATGGTGCCATCACAGTTTCTACACTAAATATTTTTTATTACCGTAAACGTTTTATTCTTCAATAAAGAATTTTTTCTCAACTCCTATACTACGATTAATAGTTAAAATATCAACCTCCTTATTTGTTTTCATATTTATTGTGATTGGTATTAAGTCTGATGAAAGGGATGAACCATGAAAAACCGAGCAGCAAAAATATAGCAGGTGTTTATTGGTGATGTATTGATTAAATATTAATACATACGGTGAAACCGCCCTATCATTATATATAAAGAAGTCGTCACACGATAAAAATAAGGCTGTAGATGATTAGTATGATAATGAAGTATAAATACCTACAAACCGTTGCCATAACTAATAATAGAAATACATCCAAAATCTTTTTTATACATACCTTATCGTTATTACTTGTATTTATTTGTGTGCTTTCAGACAGTTATAGTACACGTTCACATATACACCGATAGGTTTATCATTTTATCCAAAGCACTGATCGTAGGTCGGCAGAAAAAATCGTTTTTGAGTACAAACACAGGCATATCACTTAGCATTCTTGTCTATTATGGAAAATACATTATACTTAGTAAGAAAGGCTCTATACCAGCCTGAGGGTTTATTTGAGGCATTTGATAAAGCACGACATTCAATGTGGAGGTTTACGAGCTGTCTGCTTCGGCTCGGAACGGGTTTGATCGATTTACATCCTACGATCTGCATTGATACTGTGTTGGTTTTTTGTTTCTAGATGACGACTCTACATAACATTACTGTGCGATTTCCATCAAAAAGTGTTGCTTTATTTCTTTACTAGAAGTTTTCTTAAAAAAATATGCCTTTTTACCCGAGTATATCTGTGCTTTTACTTTACTTTCTTGATTAATCATAAGGGTGTGGCCACTATGGTCTAATATCTAAATTCCCTATCAGTAGATACCTCTGAATTCATACTTTTCCAGACACTACTCCAAGTAATAAAGATATTTTTTATTCTATTTCTGATTATTACTCTTTCCTATAAAATTACTTGCAATCTCTCGATTTACCTTGAGAACTAACAGGAAAGATGTCGTGAAACTTTAGGATTTATTAGCTAACATGACATAACATTTTTTTTTAATTTCATTTTGTCGAAATTTTGATCCAGTTACATGGTGAGCGAGCGACCACGATCTGAACAGTATCATTCCTCAACATATCAACTGTAACAATTCCTCTGTAATAGCCTAAACTTCATCTAATTCATTTAATTCGATTTACGAACTGACAAGGTTTATTGCTAACATCGGTATAAGAAACCAGCCAGTTACATTCAGTACAGCCAAAGAGGTTAGATTACTAATAAAACATTCAAAATACGAAAATACTTTTGCTTCGTCCTATTACGATTAAAATGCTTATGCCTTCGTTTCGAATACGAGAGGTCGTGAGATATAAAACCCATTTAAGCTAATAAATAATTTATATACAACCTATAGGTCGCTACCTCCACACTATAGTAAATTTGTAATGGTGTGAGTGTCGTATGTGGTTGGGTGTAATCGGACATGCGCAAACCCATTTTGCGTCGCAAATATTCAGCTAGCGACAGAATATTGGAAGTCGAAGTGATTTTATGTATACTATATGTTTGTAACGGGAGGGTTCGAATCTATTGTTCTCAGTCTCTGTCCTGCTGTATCCAGGCGCAGTAGACTTTGTTTATTTTTCGCCTCTTTTGCTTATCTCATCGCGTTACCTCATGTTGGTTCTGTTTATCTGTAAAATGTAAATTATGAATATAGGTGTTACAAGCAATGGAAATTTACGATACTGTTCTCTTCATCAAACGTAATAAAATAAATTAAGTATGACGATCGGCGTGGCAGAGGCCTAACGCATGGTCGCATTTTGACTATTGACAGGACAGGTTCGGTCCTGAATGACATTGTAAAATCCCTCAGATAAGTATGTCTCCCTTCAGATCACACAACAGCGTATACCATTGCGTTATTGAGTCAGTATCAATGTGAAAAATAATTTGAATATCAATGAACTTCTATTCTATCGTAATCGATTTTAATTTTAGTAATCGATTGATCAAGAACTGATAAATTATTTAAAAATAATCTGGAATTTATTAAGAATTCTTAATTCTTAATGAGTTAATATCAAAGTTGCGATAATAAAATCAAAACTTATAGGAAATCTTCAAAAGGTCTAACGCTTCTATCCTTAAAAAAATCATCTTGCTACGGTCAATGAAAGTGTTGTACAATTTCGATAAATGAAGCAGATTTACCATTATATGTATAACTCAAAATACTCTTATCTCACTTTTTCCCAGTATAGATTTATTATAGTTGGGGAAGTACCTGAATCATTTAAAAAATATAGATAGTAAAAATATTATTAGTACTCATATTAGTACTAATAATACACTAAATAATACAAACGCTTTTGTCCCATCATAATTAAAAACAAGCATGTTCGATAGTTAGTTTAAAAAGTTAAAAATACGAACAGAAACATATTTTGTAAGTTAGCAAAAAAATTACACTTCACAACCACGTTTTGATGGTTTGTTCGTTGTTTGGTTGGTTTATTACCGGTGTTTAATTCTTCAAGAAGTAACATGGTTAATTTAATAACCACTCTTATCCTAAAGTGCCGGATAACAATAATGTATAGCAGCGAATCTAAATATGAATACGGATTATTAGTGATTATCCGCGGATAAAAAACGTAATATTATAAGCACCTTATATCTGACCATGACAAAACCTAACTATAATAAATAATTTTATTATAAATTATGCATCACATAATTATAACCAAATAATATAAAGGTAAGTTATAAGTAATAAAAAATATTAGTTTTAAGATTCACCAAAAACTAATGCATATTACCTAAAAATTAGTATCACATCGTACTATGTATTATATAATATTTATACATTATTAGGCAATATTTATACATTTTTTTTAAAATAAATGTCTTGTTTTTTAAATAAAACAATATTATTGCTTATTTATGGGCGTATAATTAATACAATAATACCTTCTTAGATAAATAGGCCATAAATAATGAATCTAAATTCATAAAAATACCTCACAATCAACCCAACTACTGTCACTGTTCTCAACGTCAAAATCTGCCAGCCAGCCGGCTGACAGTCACAAAATTTGACATAAGTGGATTCGTTTCCGAACATCTAGGAACCATACATATTTTAAATTATATTATATTTGTTATCTTATCAGCAAATAATCGATTATATTAAAACGTGTTAATAAGCTGATTCCACTATCGTAATATAGAGTGCGAGGCAATATCCAGACATAACTCTCTAATGCTTAACACAGCGATGTCGTGTATTATAACAAGGAAATGCGCCGTGTTTGGAGCGTAAGACGATTAAGGATGCCTCAAGCAGAAGCTGCTGACCAATACTCTGTATGGGTGAGTAAGAATAAAATAATAAATATCAAATATCGTGAATAATAAATCTAACGGAACTCACTTTAACTATCCATATGTTTTTATTCATTTTCAAAACAAAAGAAGTCACATGTGAATATTTCCGAGATTAGCACAGATGTGCAGATGACCTTAACAAATCTCCGCCTACATTTACTTTCTATATGTAAGACAAAATGTTTAGTTCCTATTTTTACCAGTTGTTAACTTACGCATTTCACCTTAACATTGACAATGTGTAAATAATTTTAGTCGTTAATAATTCCATATATTCCTTTTTCTTTTACATTGATAATTTTACATTTTTTTGAGAGTTTCTGGTACTTTTCACATAAAAAATCTATTTTTTATATTTATATTTTTGTCAATAAATAATTTATTACTAAGAACCTCTTACAAAATATCCCATGTGGTGTAGTAGACATCATATCAGCTACATATACAATACAGACATAACTATGTAATCAGGCCAAGATAAAAGTGGATGCTTGCCTGAGAACATTACCATATGGGTTGCTACTGTAGAGGATTTAGTTTGAACATCTTGTGTAAGTGTATCTCCTTTTGCCATGCCAGATATCTCTAAATCAGACAGAAATCAGACCCAGATCAGAGATTTACACTCATCATTCACATTTCTGTCTGGCTGGGGATTGAACCCGAGACCAACTGTGTGTCAGACCGGTATGGTGACCGCTCCACCATGCGGATTATCAAATGATTATAAAGCAGAAATATGTATTATGAGTTGATAATGCATCTAGAAGACACAAAAAATATTATAGATCTGAGAGGAAAAAGATGCCGATCTTTCTTTTATTGCTTGCCATATCTTCCTTTTATTTTTTAGGTGGGTCTAGTATACATTTTCAACTTGATAGTTGGTACTGGAGCGTTGACCCTCCCAGCAGCATTTGCCCGAGCAGGATGGGGCCTCAGCACCATATCCCTGGTCTTCCTGGCCTTCATGAGTTTCATGAACGCCACATATGTGATAGAGACCATGGCATGTGCGAATGCTGTGTTCAAATGGAAGAGGCTCCAGTTTATTAAGAGGAACAGTGTGAGTATTCACTTTTGGTGGTTTAGAGTTAGAGTAATCCTAGGAATACTTCTCTAATTTTGTGATGGATGGGCCAATGTACTGGGATTGTTGCCCGTATTACTGAACAGGCTACCCAGTAATACGGGCAATAAACCAAGTACAGGGGCCCTTGCGTCTTGTTTATAGCTGTCTATTTGACCAATAGACAATTTTAAATTTTCATTTTTCATTTTTATTTTCATTTTTTGTGATGTTGTAGGTGTTTTGGATATTCATTACCACATGCCTTAAAAATGTAGTTTTTATTATTCCATCTTTTATAAGGTTACAGTCCATCACTGTAACCCAAGTACGTTTCCACCAGCCAACTTCAATTGACCAAGGATGCTACCTGAAGTAATCACAAAAGCTCTGCTTCTCCTAAAATGGTCATAGTGTATTATTGTAATGTTATTTAGTAAACTGTGATATACAAATTAGCACACAATGTGTAATAGGTCTACAAGACAAAGATAGTAGACCAAAATGTTCATCATCAAAGCGCAGCAATAGTTAAAATATTACTGAGTTTTAGTATATAATTATGTCCTGTAGAATTTCTTACACATCTTTTAATCTTTATGTACTTCTAAAAATCTGAATATAATGAAGCTATCGAGAGGTAATACAGTGAAATGTCAACTTTATCAATCAGATTATCATGTGTATAGTGATATTTTTTCTTGGATTATCTCTAAAATAAGATCACGTAAAACATTTTTCAGAATATTTTTTTTATAATCAGCCGTAACCCAGGATTTTACTTGCTTTTAAATAAGTCACTTAACTTTACTACTTTAACGTTTGCTACTTCATTCTTATAAAAAAAAGAAATATATAATGTTTGAAACACATAGAGAAATGTTAAAAAAAAATCAGTATTTCTATTTTATATATTGTCAGTCCTGCACTATATATATTTTTTGCAAATATATGCCTCATACAGACTAACAAAACTAACATATTTTTCTAATTGTAAATGCAATATTATTGTACATATAGCAATAGTACACTCTATACGTTTTAAGTACCTAAAAACTATTACAGATTGAAGATCATGAATCAGATGAAGAGCCATCTGCATCTCATCATTCTCATGGAGATCTAGAGGATCCGTTGGTTTGTGGGGACTCCATTCCCTCAAGATACTACAGTCTCGACAGGCGGATAGAGTTGGGGGAGATGGCTAACCTCTTCATGAGTAAAACTGGCCGGACCATGTTTTACTGTACGCTGTGCGTATATTTGTACGGCGATCTGGCTATTTATTCAGCTGCCGTCGCGAAGTCGATTATGGATGTTGTTTGGTGAGTACGTGATGTATTATTTTGAATATCTTAAAGTTAAATGTGGTACCGATTCTTGCCGAACTAGTATTGTGATATATGTTTTTATTGTCAACCATTTCGCATTTGTCCAGAGCAGTGAAATATGGCCTAATGTCGCTCATACTGAAAGAGGAATTGTAAGCAAAAAAAAAAAAAATATCCTATTAAGATTCACAGCATATATGTCTCCCTAAGAATACGTTTGTGCATGCTAGCAAAAAAATGAAATTATTCATATGTATATTTCTTCGGATTTTCCGACAGTTTAGCATATTTATGCATCTTGTAAATAGATGTACCTATGCTACTTCACAAGTTACGTTGCGACAGGATGCGTCTCTAATTCTAGCAGTGGTTTTGAATTGTATAGTAGCTATTAGCTCTATTGGCCTTTACAGCTTGTCGGATTTTGATGGCAATACTAAAGCTCAGCTGTGATAGACTATGAACTGAAATTGCGGGATGGATTTGGGTTCCGTTGCCGGATTCTGGTTCTCAAGCCCGGACCCCATCAAAGCGGAAACGGGTCGAGCGGAGCGGAGATGTGTTTTAAACAACTAGTAATAGAATTTACCAATTTACCAGGTGGTAGAATCAATGTAGTCCGACGGGGGAAGTACCACCGCCACACCTATTTCTAGCGTGAAGCAGTTCTTGCGTTTCGGTGGAAGG